>JAKSZT010054416.1:27697554-27809180 GCA_026826555.1 Tolypeutes matacus
ACTATAGTCCCAAATGGATTTTAAAGGGATTTCTACCAAACATTAAAGAAAGAAATAATACAAATCCTCACTAATTCTTAGAAAAATTTGAATAGAGATTAATCTTTCTCAAATCATTAAGTTTAGTATTAGTTAAAACAAAGTCAGACAAAGACAACACAAAAGAAATAAAACTACAAACTGTATCCTTTATGAATATAGATGTAAAATATTTTAAGAAAATGTTCACAATTCAAATCCAACAATAGGTAAAGATGCTAATGCTTCATAACTTAGACATGATAGAAATGCAAAGTAGACCTTACACTCAAGATAACTCAACAAAATACACTAGATTAGCAGACTAAAAAATAAAAACTGCATGATCATCTCAAGAGATGGAGAAAAAGCATTTGAAAATACCAACACCCATCAATAACAACTACAAAAACCCTACAGCTAACATTATACTTAATGGTAAGAGATTTGTCACTTTCCCCTAAAATAGGGAGAAAGATAAAGATGCCCTTTCTCGCCACTTCTATTCAATATTTTAATAGACTTTCTAAGCTAGCACAATAAAGTATTAAAAATAATGGAAATGTATGGACATTACAATAGAGAAAGAGAAACTGTCTTTATTTTAGGGTGGCATCATAATGCATATAGAATATCCTATAGATAGTACAAAAAATCCTCTAGAACTATTAGGTGAATTTAGCAAGGTTGCAGATTACAAGACAATATACAAAAATCATTTGCTTTGTAAATAATATCAAAAAAGTAACAGAAATTGAAATTAAGTGAACAATACAATTTGAAATAGCATCAAAATATAATTAGTAATGGATCTTACCACACATACAAGATTGTACACTGAAGACTAAAAATCATTGGTGAGAGAAATTGAAAAGAACTTACATACATGGAAACATAATACTGTGTTCATATGTCAGAAAACTCAATATCATCAGATATCAATTCTCCCAAAAGTGATTTTTAGATTATGCATATTCTATTCAAAATAAATTGCTGCTTCTTTTCCTTCTTCTCTTTTTCTACCTCATTCTCCCTCTTCTTTCTCCTTTTCCTCCCCCTTCTTCATCTTCTTTAAGAATCCAAAGGACCAAGAATATAAAAGAAACAACTTGAAAACAGAAAAAAGAAGAAAAAAATTGGAGAACTTACACTACCTAAGTTCAATATTTATAAAGCTAAGTATTCAAAACAATGTCAAATTGATGTTAAGATAGGCAAAATAGACCAACAAAATAGAATAGAATCCCCAAATACACAAATACATAAATGGTTAATTAACTTTTGACAATAGTGAAAAAGCAATTCAGTTGATAAGAGATAATCTTTTAAACAAATTTTGATGGAAAACTCAATATATGCCAAAAAATGACCTTTGATTCATACTTCACAACATATTTAAAAAGTTCACTCAAAATGGATGATAGATCTAAATAACATGGAGAAGAAAACACTGGAGAAAACTCTCTGACTTTACTTAGACAGACATCTCATATATGAGACCAAAAGCATCACACATACAATATAAAAAAGATAAATCAGACATTATCAAGATCTTTTCTTCACTTAGCATTCTTTTCTCATCTTTACATCAGATTATATGCGTCAAGTCTCTCACTGCTCATGTTTAATTGTTCTTCTAATAAGCCCTAGGGAAGGCCTCTTTTACTGGAGCTTCTAACTGGTTTTCTCTTTCGTGGTCCATGTGAATATTCATACATCCTTTGCCTTGATAAACTTTTGCAATACAGACCATCTCTAATCCATCAACATATCTTTGCTTTGTTATCCAAAAGTCATGCCTTACACATAAGTTCAGCATTAACTACTAAGTCCCACAGACTCAGGGAACATAGGATAAGCTCTATGAGTAGTCTCTTCAGTGTCATTCTCATGAGACTGAGAAGTAACTTCTCCCCTCCTTCTTGGAATGGGAGATAAAAATGCCACAATTCAAATTTTGTTTCCAAAGAAATTTTCTCTCCCATTTCCAAACTTGGGTTTCTTCATCTTCAATCTTTCTAATTTTTTGAGGGGCTAATGTTGATTTTCACTTTTCTTTTCCATATTCCTCATCATTATGATCTATATAAGTGCTGTTGAATAGCATGGTGGGATTCTTGCGTTATCTATTGTTTTGTATTCAGTCCTTTGTGACCTCACAGAAAACAGGGGAAAATGTCACTTCAGCATTACATCAAGATTGTTCTGCCCAGCAACCGAGTTAAGGTTTTGGGTGGGATTTCCTACATTTGACAAAGGACTGTACTGGCTAGAGTCCTCCTTTGGTGTGATTACAACCTTCATTTGAATCTCCAGAAGAGATATTTATGTTCCTCAATTTGGGTTCATTCTATCCTTTCATATTTCATTATTGACGTATTTTAATGTCTTTATCACCACCCATGTGGTGGTCTCCAATAGTTTTAATTCATCAATCAAGATTCTGGAATTTCTTTTTCATGATACCTAAGAAGTCAAAGAGAATGTTTTCTTTAGGATTTATTTATTCCCTATTTCAACTCACCTAGATCAGATGAAGACCATATGTACCCCGAAATTGATCATGTGCAGAAAAGAATGAAACATCTCATTACCCTCCGTTCTCTGAGCAATAACTTAAGCCACAGCCAAGGTTCTCAACCAATTATTTCTAAGGGATTTTGGACAACAGCTAGTTCCAAATCTTAATGGACCAGCATCAAATACTCTGAGACATGAAATACAGTATGCTTTATCTGGAGAAACAAAGAATAAAAACAAACAATATTTCTTATCATATGAAACTTAAATTTCAAAGAAGGAGTTAGAAGTAAAAGAAAAATTGAATAAAATATGTTAAGATGATGATCACTGTTATTAATGAAATAAGTAAAATGATGGCAAAGAAAGTGACTAACAGAAAAGTACAATTATAAATTTTGGATGTTCAGGAAAAATCTCTATGTGATAGCATTATTGAGCCAATATTTGAGGAAGAGAAGAAACTATGAGTCTGAAGACGAGTGTTTCAGGCAAAGAAAACAGCACATGCAAAGTTCTTAAGGCTATAAAGTTCTTGGACAATTCAGGGTAGAAAAACAAAAACAGTGTCTATATATTAGTTTATAAGTATGAAAATGATATAGATGAGAGCAAAGTGTAGGTAGGGATGAAATAAATGATGACCTTGAAAATCCTGACAAAGAATTTTGACAGTTTTTAGCAATGGGATAATAAGAGCTTACCTATGCTTTAAAAGGTTAACTCATTGCTGTGTTTAGTATGGGCTATTGTGCATCAAAAGTGGAAGGTGCATAATATTGAAAGATATTGAAAGATATTGGTGATTTTAGTAAGGTTCTGACATCAAATGGGGAAAGAAATTGGATAAATCTGGGATTTATTTTGAGGCAAAGTTGTCAGGATAACCAGATGAGATTGAAAATGAAGATGAGCAAAAGGAAGAAATCAAAGTCACTTCTCAGATTTTGGTTTAGATAACTAGGCTCATGATGATGTTATTTGGTGGTATGGAAAAACTGAGCAGTAGATCAGGTTTGGGGGAAAAAAACCTTGAAAGTTATACCTTGGATTCTTGAATTTTGCTATTTCTCTTAGACATCTGTAAATAAATATTTTTAAAAAATAATTTGATTCAAGGAAAATGAGGGAAAAGAGGTGGCTATTGACTGTGACTACAAAGAGATTGTCGAAGAATATGATGCAACAGCTGATGTGAAAGGTTTAAGATACTTGTTCTAAGAACAATACCTTGATAGAAAAAGAGATCAGAGAAGAGTTTTGCTTTTTTTCTGAATCATAGATAGTCCTATAGTATTGTTATATACTGATCAGAATAATCTGGGAAAGAGAGATGTTGCTAATACAGAAGAGTTGAGGTGAATGACTTCAAGTGCCAGGTCCATAAAAGTTAAGGGAGTTTACATTAATATTGTAATATTTTTGCAGCAATGGCAAAGAAGGTGCTATATCAACGCTAAGAGTTAACAATGGGAAGGTATAAAGGGGTATGGGATCTTTCTTTTTGGAGTAATTAAAGCATTCTAAAATGGACTGAGGTGATGACAGGACAATTCTGTGATGAAACAGAACCACTGAGTAGTACACTTTGGATGGAATGTACGTGGCAGGGGACCATGTAACACAGTGAACCCTGTAGTGGATGATGGACTGTAGTTAACAGTACAATTACAAAAACATTCTCTCATGAACTGTAACAAACATACAATACTAATACATGGTGTTAATAATAGGATGGTTTGTGGAAAAAAGACACCAAATATAAGCTATGGACTATAGATAGTAGGACTTCTATGGCAATGTTCCTTTGTCATTTGTAACAAATGTGTCACAACTGTGTAAGGTGTTGGTGGAGGGGTTATGTATGGGAATCCTGTATGGTATGCATAATTGTTTTGTATACTTATAACTTCTCTAACATTTTTTAAAAAGAATCATAAAAAAGAAGACACAAAGTTAAGAGAGTAAGAATCTGACTTAGTTACATGTTTGATTTTCTATAAACACAGGAACATTTATTCCATTGCAACATGGGGGAAGACAAAGAATATGGGTTGAGATACAGGTAGTTGTATATATTGGAGAAGGGAAAATGAGGAAGTTTTCTCATTAAAACTCATTTTCTCAAATAAGATAAGGTAAATCCATCAATTTAAAGTGATGGTAGAAATGGTATAGATGTAAAGCAAGAAGGAAAGATGAATAAAATAATTGGCTCAGGGAATGAAAAAGTTTATTAGTTGATTATCCAGGCTGTTTAAAGTGTCCAATGATGTTCTTAGTCTTTATCTTAAAATAAAAATCTGTAAGTTTTAATTTATTTTTTTAATAATCTCCAATATTTCTTGAGCTCATGCAAGAGAAAGAAAGTTATCTTGTTTAACCAGTGTTAGAATTTTCCCAAACATATTATAGAGAGAAAGTGATCTAAAAGCATTTCCAAAGAAGTGCTTATATGGATATACTATGGAATTACATTTGGTAATGGAAAAATGAGGACATGAGAGAAGTTGATGGACACTTGATAAAATGGTAGAGTCAATGAATATGAAATCTTACTTTGATTTAAGAATGTTTGGAGGGTGGGACCTAGAACAAGGAGGAGAAAAGATATAAGATGGTTATACGATAATAGGCTAGTTAGATTCAATATTTATTAGGTAGAAAAAGTTTTCTATGTACTCATGTGGGTTGGCTACTAAAAAGAAGGGCAGGTGGGTAGGTCAAAAAACTTGAGAGTTTGTTGGGAGAGCCATCCATATTGTTATGTAAATTCCAAGGAATGACAGAAGAATATAAAGAAAAACAGAAAGCCTATCTTGATAAAATCATAAGTTAGTTTTTTGTTGATAAATGCAAATGATACTAATGATAGAGAGTAACTTGGAAGTAATTATTTGGAACCAATGCACAGCAATTGTTTCAAGGGATGATCATATTCTTGGTCCATTTTACTCTGTCCTAATACCCTTACTTTGTATGTAAGGCCTTGATTATTCTCCTGTGAGAACTTAATCGCTTTTCCTCATTTTTAATATCTAGTTCCTACCTTGTTTTCCACTCCTACATGGGTCTTATTATAGTGCCTAGATCTTAAGAATGGTATGCATGGCCTTCCTCCATAACTTTTTATCATGAATCAATGGATGCTAAGCCTCATGGATACCTTCTATCAGTTAGCCTTGGCATGAGACATAATTTTCCATGCCCTTTGTCTAATGTTCTTTATTCACTCATGCAAGATAAAATTATTTAGTATTTACTTCATGCCACTATATAGTCATATATTTGGATTACTATCAACTGATTTGCCCACTTAGCAAAAGAGTCTTGCTGTTCAACATTTAAAATGTACTTATCATTTAAATTGTACTTTATAAAAATGAGTTGAGTATTGGGTTATAAACTTTGGATCCATGTATAGGAAATTTAGAGAGATCAGGCCACAAAATAACCAGCATAATACCTGTATATTTTTCGTATTATAAAGAATTATAAGACTGTGAACAACTCTCCAGATCTTTTATGTGATTTATCCCTTCTGTCATCTTTAACATTGAAAGTAGAGTCCATATGGTTATTTGTTCACTTTATGTTTACATATCCCACATTTGTACCAGTATTTATCATGTTTGTGCCACCATTGAATTTGTTCAATTTTTACCAAGTAACATGGTGTTATATAATGTCTTTCTGTAACTCTCATTTTGTACTCTTAGGAAAAACTCCATTTTAAAAGATCACAAACCTCTGGTTGAGAGTTTATTTAAATTCCATTTTGTACAGAAAAGTGTACTTTTAAAACATCCAGACCAGAAAAAAAAAAAAAAAAAAAAAAAAAAAAAGCTTAATGTTTACACTTTAAGATGCCATTTAACAGTGAGGGCCTAAAACGAATAGAAAAGGGCTATTGAATATTTTTAGACAATGTTGACTTTGTCTTAAATAGGGTATATGGAATATGCCCTTGATTCTAGCAAATATTTCTTAAAAGATAGATATGCTTTGTAATTTTTACTAAAAAAATTCTTTATCATAAAATTTCTTAAAATCCTAGAAGTTTCCCATACATGGTATATGCTATGTACCAAATATTTTATGTGAAGTGTGATTTTTTTTCCCTTTTCCTCCAAATTTCCCATGTAAAAAAAAAAAGAGACATGGATTACTACTAATAAATTTAGCAAATATTTAATATTTTATATGTCTTTGAACTATGTAACTTACTATTTGAATACTTGACACTTTATTATGTAATTGCTGAAACAATGGTCTGTATTAATGTTAGTTCAGCTATATATTTATACTCCCTGGGAATATGTGATTATAGTTCTGTAGAAGGAATAATTTGTCAGTGTTTGCCAATTTGCAATAACAGTATAATAACAGTGCGAAAGCTTAAATGTGTAAATAAATAATAAAATGCAAAAAGACAAAAAACAAGTAGAAAGAAAAGAAAGAAGCTAGAACACTAATCTTTGAGGTATTGATTAATAGTAGAAAAGAATGAGGTTAATTTTAGTGAAGTTCATGACAAAGTGCCCATGATAGATTACTAAAAGAAAAGCAAAAGTTGTGAAATAGCAGGGCCGTGTTTGAGAATTTATAAATATGCTGTGGTATATAGTCATACAAAGTATACTATCCTTCCACAAGACTAAAGCACTTATTCCTACAAACAAATGAAATATTGAGCAAACAAAACAACATATGATAGACGCATATATTATGATTCTATGTATCTCAATCAAAAATAAACAAAACTTTTTAAGTTCATATAACTGGAGAATGAAGAGAATTATGATTATATAAATATCTCACACACATACACATTCATATACACCAATTCATCCATGTGTGTGTATATATATATATATATATATATATAAAACAATGTACATTGATTTAAGAGGTGATTTTTGCTTACTACTTGAAGAAAACTTTGTTTGATATAGCAAAATGATTAATTTATAATGATGAAAATATGTATCTTTAAAATGTTTTACTAAAAACTGTATTTCTTCAAATACATTAAAAGTAAAGATTGCTACATTGACCTTGATTTTCCAATTTCTTCAACCTCAGAAATATATTCAAAATAATAAAACATTATTATAGCCCCATTTATGCAAATTTTAATGTTCAGTATTTTATAACCAGAGAAGAATTAAGGATTTATACTCTTATCATAAAAGCTATATGAATTATGTACTGAGTAATCAGAAAAAAATTCACAAGGAATTTAAAATGTAGAAATAAATTTGATTTGATAAAATATTTCTATTTAGAACACTTAATATTGTTTGATCTGTAGAATATTTCCTAAATATGGGAAGTGTGTGCATATGTGTGTGCATGTGTTGTAAAATATGACATAATATAAAGTATAATGATTTTGTAGTATTTGTAAAGCTTACAAGCTTTTTATGAAAACTAAAGGATTAAGCAAAAATGATAAAGAATAATTTTTAAATATCATTAAGAATACAACCATTGTATACTTTAACCATTTTAAAATTGTTTGATGTACAGTACGTATATACAGGGAAAGAAAAATAATAACTTTTTTAAAAGACTTTGATAAATAGAAATGCAATACTATTTCTTTGAAAGTACATATAACTTATATAAAGAAAATCTTATGTGTACTAGTCTATGAATGTTCACAAAGTGAGCATTCTTTGGTAACTGTCGTTCAGATCAAGAAAGAGATTCAACTCAGAAGACTCCTTCATGTCTCCCCAAGACACATTCTTGGTTTCCAATAAGATAGTTTTGCCTATTTTGGAGCTTCTGAATAGTTTTGTTTGTTTAATATTTTATTGGTGAGAATCTTTCAAGGTTTTGTGTATAGAGATAATTATTTCAGTCTTGTTGCTGCATAGTATTCTTTTGTATGAATATTTTACAATTTGCAGGTAATTTATTTGTTAACTCTACAACTCATAAATATGCCAATATTTATGAGAATTTTGCTTGTTTTCATTTTTATCTCATTTTTATTCATTAAAAACATGTACATTTCTCTTGGTATATATATGTTTCTGTTTATATATAAATAGGAGTGTAATTGTTAGGTTATGATCTGTGTGTTTATTTAACATGGCTATATACTTCCAAGATAGTTTTCCAAAGAGGTTATGTCATTTTACATTTGAAACATATATGGATGCCGGATGGACCATACTCTCAACATATTGTAGATGGTAAGCTTAACTGATCTTTTTCATGTAAGACTATATGTCTACTGTGTACTCACTATTTATATTTCAGTTGGTTATAAATCTTTAGGTTGAGAAAAGATTTTTCCTTTTACTCCATAGTTGATTCTTAAAACTTAATTGTCATGTCATTAAATTTATTTTCTTTCTTGCAGAATAAAATAAATTTTCATTTTCCTTAATATTCTGTAGTTTTAATACAGTGTGCTTATGTGTGAATTTATTTTATATTTATTACTCATTATTCAGAATCCTCTTTTAAATCTGATAATTCATGTTATTTCCCTGGAAAATTCTCAGTGATTGCCTCTTTATAGTTTCTCCATGATTTTTTAAATTCAATTCTTACAGAACTTTTATTAAATTTGTTACAGGACCTCCAACTCATCCTCCAGGTTTCTTAATCTTTTTGTCTTATTTTCCATTTACTTGTCCCTGCATATTATTGTATATTATTTTCTGTATGTTATTGCCTTCTATATGACTAGTCATCAATTATCTTCTGTATAATCTAGAATTTATGCTATTAATTTCCAAAATATCAAATTACTTATTTTATTTCATTTACATATAATTTTTCTTGTTTTAGGTTAGCTTTATATCTATTAAATAGCTATTTTATGTTAAATATAATTTGAGTACTCCAAAACATAATGATTTTAAAATATTTATCAGACCTTTACAAAACTTAATTTCTAGTATATGCTTCTTTTTTAAAAAAAATATTTTGGAAGTCAGTGTTTGCATGTGCTTAGAGCTCTTAAGAGTATAGACTGATTTTGATAACAGTAATTTTGTTTATTTTTTTTTCTCTCTCTTTGTACATTTACTGGTTCTGTGGTTTTGTCATATCGCCACACAATTCATCTCATATCACCGCAACAGAATATCAATCAAGATCCAAGAAACCAAGTCTTATAGTCCCTTGTACCCTTCTGGAGCTGAACTCCTAAAACCACTGCATGGTTTCTCCATCTGTCTTATGAATTTAACCAAGAGACCAATTGGGACTTTTTTCAATGTCTAGTGCAGGAATTTCTGTTAGTTTTATAAGCCTTAATGTGTTTCATTTGTTTTCTGTTATTATTTTTCATTAATAATTTCTAATTGTTGGAACAGACTAATTGAAGCATCTTCACCAAATTGGTGAAATATCCTCACCAGAAATTTCATGTCTTTTTTAAGATGTGTGGATTGACGTTGAAGTTCATGCAAAAATTAACACATTTAAATATTACTTTACTTTGTGAATATAGATAATAATTTACCTAAGAAAAATTTAATAATTCCTTAAATATTTAATTAGCTGTTATCAGTTGATGACCATTGGAATAGTCAAGGTTTCTGTAATAAACAATCATGTTCATATGGATAAGCTTGAAGATTTAGCAATAAAAGTTCTACAAACCGACAACATTAATTCATTAACTTCAATTTTGAATTTTAGTAAGATTGATTTATACATATAAACTGATACTTTTATGGTTTGATCCATACAATAATGTATTATTGCTATATAAAAATAATACTAATTCCTAGTTTTAGTATAGTTGTTCTTAGCATTATAAATATTTTATTTCTTGTCCTTTTTTATGTAGCATTAATTTTTCTCATTTATTTGTTCATTATATTAAACATATTTATTGAACACTTACAATGTGCCAAGGACTTTTCCAGACATTGGACTATAATAGTACTCCAGAGAGACGTAGAAGCTGTTGTTTAATGTAGGTTGCAAAGTCATGGGATGTATATAGTTAATCAAATAATTGTGCAGGTATATAATTACAAAATGTGATAAATTCTACATGACAAAAATATAGCAAACTAAGAAAACAATTGCCAGTGTACTCTAACCTAGGATAATCAGCTCCCCTAGGTGAATTCTTGAAAACTTGCTATATTTTCCTTACGTAGCAGCTATCATATTTTGTAATTATATACTTAAGTGGTTTAATTGCTAGAGGCAGGAGCTACAAGAAGGACTCCTTCCTATAACATTATGATTAGGAATATTTTCCCTTTTATTAACATTTTAGAAACTTTCCTTTTCCTGTATATATTATATTCCTGGTGTCTAGGTTGTACTCATTCATATTTTTATAGTCCAATTTTAGTTGTGTTAAAATTCCAGAACTTTGGTCCATTTTAGGCTCCTGCATAATAATATACCCTCAGTTATATTTTCTGTAGCATGTTTAATTATATAACTCACCTGCCAAAATTCATCTTCCCACAGAATGGGTCAATGCCTCCGACAAATCAAAATTATTTTCAACAAAAAATTTAATGAATATGATCCTTAAGATAAATCCAAAGAAATTTAACACATCAAATTTTAAAACTAATTACTTATTCCTCAAATTTGTTAATATTTTATGGGATGAGTTTCTATAGTTCATTATAAGCTACTAGTTATCAGTGTTTATACAAAATTAGCATTTTAATACCATCACTAGAATTAGAGTAAGCAATATATGGGAAAAATACAATGAATGTGATTAAAAACAGATTAGAATTAGTTACTGCGAATGAAAAGACTAGTGAACTTAAAAAAATAAAATTAAAAAAGCATCAGTCAACTATGGGACATCTAAAAGCAGCCTGGTATACATGTCTGAAGGGGAGCAGAAAGGAAAAATAGAACATTAAAAAAATATTTAATGACTGAAAATATTCCAGATTTGATTAAAACTTAGATATAAAGTTTTACCCAAAGAAATTAATAAATACCAAGCACAAAACATAAACAAAAGTACACAAAGGCACTTCATAATCAAGTTTTCCTAACCAGTGATAAAAAATCATAAAAGCATCTGGAGAAACAAAGAGCCATTATGTAGAAAGGAATAAGTATCATGATGACAGCTAATTTCTCTTAAGATGTAAAGCAAGCAAAAGACAATAAAGCAACATCTTTCATTTGAGGCCATTTTACATTTTTTCAAAACCTGTAAAAGTGTATGGTGCAAAATGTAAACCACAATGTAAACTATAGACCATGGTTAGTAGCAATGCTTCAATATTTGATCATCAATTGTAACACATGTACCACACTAATGAAAGATGTTGCTAATGGGGGAAAGTGTGACAGGGTGATGGGAATCCCCTATATTTTTAATGTAAATTTTATGTAATCTAAAATTTCTTTAAAAATAAAGAAAAAAATACTTAATAAAAAAAGAGAAAAGGTTTGTACAATAACTGTCCATAGCAAACCATAGCTCAAAGCTGGAAATAATCCAAATATCTGTCAATATGTGAATGGACATATTGTGGAATGTCAATACAATAAAATAAAGCTCGTCAGTAATAAGGAATGAATTTCGATAAGCAACAATTTGGAAAAAGTTCAAAACCATCATGCTGAGTGAAAGTATCTGTTCTGTTCTTAAAAGTCAAAGCTATAGTAAAGAGAACAAATCAGTGGTTGACAGGGGTTAGATGTGGAGGCGATATGTGCTTACAGAAGAATACAGGGTAGTTTTGACTTGATAATATCCATTTCATATCCTGATTATGGAAGTGGTTATATGAATTCTAATCAAGTGTTAAAATTTATACAACTATACACCAAAATACCAATTTTAGAATATATTAATTTTAAAATAAAATAATGAAAAATAAAGGTTGAGGGATATGGATATTTGTATGTGTTTATATATACTT
Source organism: Tolypeutes matacus (assembly GCA_026826555.1). Lineage (NCBI taxonomy): Eukaryota > Metazoa > Chordata > Mammalia > Cingulata > Chlamyphoridae > Tolypeutes > Tolypeutes matacus. The sequence continues at coordinate 27,709,983 of JAKSZT010054416.1, forward strand.
TCTATGTAAACCTAACTCTGGAAAGCTAAAACATAACCTTTAAGAATGTAAATGGGAAAGGAGGGAGAAAGTGGAGGAAACAGAGAGATACCAGACTTCTATCTATATGTTTTATTTTTATAGATTTTATATTTTAACCATGTGAATTTTTTGCATAAAGCAAATCAATTAAAATGTAGAATACATTCTTAAAATTAAAATTGAAGGGAAATAAACCAGAGTTAACGGTATTCATTTTCTAATGCTTCCGTAATGCACCATAAATGCAATGGCTTAAACAGCACAAATTTATTATTTTACACTATAGGCCAGAAACCCAGTATCAATCTCATTGAACTAAGATCAAGTTGTCTAAAGGCACATATTGGTGATAGAATTCAATTTCAGAGTTGTAGGTCCCATTTTCTTGCTGGCTTTGAACTGGGGGTTGCTTTCAGCTTCTTGAGGCCACTGCATTCCTGGGCTCGTGTCCCTCTTTCTCCACCTTTCAAGGCAGCAAGGATGGGTCAAATCCTCGTCATATACCATGTCTCTTATTCTTCCTTTTCATCTCTCTGATCTAACTGAAAAGGTTCCCCACTTCTAAGGATTTATGAGGTTAGATTGGCCAATCTGGATGACCGAGGATAATCTCATCATCTCAAGGTCCATGGGAAAATTCTCTTTTGCCACATGAGGTGGCATATTCCCATGTTCCAGGGAATAGGGCTTGGGCATCTTTGAGGGGCCATTATTCTGCTTGCCATGTTAACTTTTTACATAATCACACACACGCTTAAAGGGTTTCAAATGATATATACTGATTTTGCATTCCCAAGCTCTCCCAATCACAGGAATCCTTTTTATTTGTATAATGTAAGCAACTATTATGTTAATGTTAATAGCATCCAAAATTATCAGGATAATAAAATATGAACTGTTTAATGTAAGTTATCTGAAATACCTGTATCAAATTTGTTCTGGCAATATCAGTATGAGCCCATCATGATGAATTTTCCCTTTGAAAACATTGCAATGAAACAATGGAGTATTTTCTAGCTCTATTCAGTGAAGAAGTCTAGAAACAGTAACTAAAGCCATAATGGGCACTTCTGTCATCAGATTATAATCTCTAACTAAAAAGAACCAGAGCTCTTTGGAGGGGTAGTTGATCCCTTATTTGGAGCAGGAGTTTTATAAAATGAGCCTGGAATAACTTGTCATTTCAGAAAGCAAGGTAGATAAAGTTTACTGGGGTTATATCAAAATGACCTAAAGGACTCTCTGAAAGACCTCTTATGAGCCAAAGATGGAAACTTGAGCAACAATAAAAATAAAAACTTCAATGATTTGAAAGATACCAAATATGTCAAAAATTCCATGAGTTGGACCTTTTTGCTAAGTGCTAGAGAAACTGAAACAGTGACTATTTTCATTCTTGTGGAAAGAAGATTAATCAACTTGGAATTCAGGACTTCCAAGATAACTTAAGTTTTCAGCATCTGACTATTCTGAAATATAGGAAAAACTAAGAATAATATTCTCATGGTAACCAAAGAATTGATGAAGTTTATCTACAGAAATATCCAAGTAAAAATGAGTGTAAGTGATTCAGAATATCACCATTTGGCCAACAGGGAATAACATAATGAGTCTAAGCAATGGTTATAAAACCATCAATATTACAAAAGGTGATAAAGTAGATATCATGTACTATCTTATGGAAATATATGACTCTACCACTGAAATATTCTTGCCAAATATGGAATTTAAATAATATCAATCCCCTATTTGTATTTTGACCCTATATTCCCAATTAACAAATTAAAATTTGCTCAATCTTATTAGTAATAATAAATTCAAAATAAACTATAAAGAGAGCTGGGGTTAGAAGTAAAAACTGCTGATAATTCTATGTTTTGACATGAATGTTAATTAATTGAGGCTCTCAATACAATGCTGATAAGAATAAAAGTTAGTATAACTACTTTGTAAAAATGTTGGGAGATAACTACTAATGTTGAAAATGCAAATACTCTATAACCCATAAATTTCAACCCTAGGAATACAGACAATATAAATGTGGAAATATTTGCACCATATTATATATTCAAGTATTTTCTTAGTGGTAATATTTGTAATAATCCAAATCCTGGAAACAACTAAAAGGACTATTAGGGTGGTTAAATAAATTGTGAAACATTTATTCAGTGAAATGAAAAAGAGACTGAACAAACTACTACTGTACATAACAACATGAATGAATGTAACAAACATACTTTTGAGTGAAATAAGCCTGATTTAAAATATTTTAAGACAGGTCATAAATGTAAATTTAGTAACATTTGATATAGTATTATATAAATGTAAGGCAAATTTAAAAGGGGGCTAAGAGCTCATCACTGTCATTAGATGTCAGGAGAGTGCTTACCTATGGGAATAAGAGGAGCTGTCACAACAAGAGGAATGAGTGGACTGTCAGAGATGGGGTGATATTTTGTTTTTTATCAGAATGATGGTTTCAATTTGTAAAACCTAATCATCCTGCACACTTATGATTTGTATATTTTCTGAATTTATTTTATAATGTAATAAAAAAGTTTATTAAAAAATACTTTACAAAACCATCCCTAGCCCTGTGTAATTCTTGGCGTTTTCATGGCAGTTCTTGTGACTGGGAGTACTTGGGGATATAGTGTCAAAATACAAAATAAGAGATTAAGAGACATCCACTAAATGCCATGTTTGTTTGTAATTTGGATTCTGATTCAAACAAACCAAGTGTTTAAGCACAAGCTTTTTGCATGTCATCAGGGAAATTGAAATACTGACTGGTTGTGTTATGATAAATAACAAATTTTCAATTATATATATGTGTTATAAATTTACTATGATATGTATTAATAAATAAGTTCTTATCTGTTAGTGATAAATATTGACATATTTATGCTTGAGATTTGCTTCAAAATATAATCCAGTTTGTGGGGAAGATAGATGTGAGGGGAAGCCTATGTGGTTATAGATGAAATGAGATTGCCTAAGAGTTGATAATTGTTAAGGCTGTAAGTTCATTATAATAATTTTAGTTTTTAAAATTAAGACAATATAGAAATAAAATTATCCATTAAAGAGCTTTAAAAACTTGCAAAATATTAAAATATAATGGGAAACACTATTAAATGAATTATATAACAATAGCCTTACATGTCGTAAATACAATATTCATTAATTCAGAAGCTCAAAAAGATTGAAGACGTCAGATATTAAGAATATATAGTATTATGACAAATGAATTACTTGAAGCAAATTAACTTTAATTTATATTAACTTTTTTTCACTTAGATATCCTCCTACATATCCTTATACTTTAAATGAGAAATTTCAGCATTTTAAAGCATAAAACTTTTATGAGGTTTCTAATTTAATGTAACTGAAAGCTCAGAAGTTCCACTGGTCGTGCTTTGAAATAAAATAGAAAGATATCAGTAATCTTTCAATGACAGCTTCATGGAAGAATATGAAGACAGCTCTGGGTTATTTTCCTACATAAAAAAGTTCCCTCATTTAGTTTCAATTCATAAAGAATTAGCAAAATTTCAATAAAACATTTAATGACAAATTACTTAGAGTAACATATTTTACTAATGTTTTATAACTTTTTATCACATTTTGACACCAAAGTTCTCAAGGATTTATTCAACTTTTTGTAAAATAATCTAAAATTCTTTATGTTAACATCCACTCATTTATAATCATTCTATTATACTGTTTTATAAGTGGAACAAGGCTATAAAGCTTGTGCCAGAAGACAGAAAATTGTCAGAAGACAGTAATGTTACACTTAACAACCATTTTCTAGTCATCAACTTCCTATTTGATAGAGTCTGTGGCAGAGTTTTATATTTCTGATCAGGTCCACTACACCTAAAAAGTTCCAGGAGGATAAAGCCAGTTTTGCAAATAAGTGTAGTTTATTTTCCATTTTGAGATTGTCTGAAAGATATCAAACAATGATACCATCATTTCAAGAAAAACTGGTTATGTGTGTATATTATTTATAATTTACCTATACATTTGAAATAAAATAAGCAATATTTTAGTCAAATCTAGATCCAATATATTTTATTTTGCTATTTTTTTTTTCTTAAAGTACTTTGGTTTCCTATGTCACCTGGAATTAAATAGGGTGGTAACATGCATGCTCATTACATGAATAAATCTTTTTAGGGAAATAAAACTATGTAGTGTTTTATTATAAATACTTGAGCAGTAGTTCATGCTATATTTCTATTACACTGAGACTCAAATGCATGGTATGTTAAAATCATAGAAATTTAATGTTCTTATTTAACAGACCAAAATGGACTAGCCAAGTCATTTGCAACCCAGATACCCTAGAGTTGCTCGGGTACTCCAGATGGAAGTAAGGGCATCAAGCACATGCAGAGAAACACCAAAAGTATTTAGTCCCACATGTGAAATCTGCAGATATAACTTCTACTCAAATTCCATTCATATAACTGTAGTCACATCTGACCACAAGGAAGGCTGGGAAATGTAGCCCAGCTGGAGGGCCTGTAAGATAGTAATTCTTATGGTAGAGGGAAGAACAGATTTTGCTAAACAACTTGCAGTATCCACAATGGTTAATAACTAGAAATAGATGTTAGGTATATTGGATTAAGAAATGGGGACATAGAAGGGAATGAAGTGAGAAGTAACTAGAAAGCCACATGAATATAAACATATGGAAATATTTTTTTTACATAGGTGTTTTAGTCAGTCCCTATCACTAACTAAATAAATTGCCTTGATTAAGTCATTTTATGGCTCCTACTTTTTGTATTTGTGAAATAAGCATTTGAGCTTACCCTTAATTTCTTGTTTTATTAAACAAATAAAAAGGTACATGGGTGTAACTAAATATGTGTCTGTGTCTATATGTGCAGAAATCAGGGAACCTGGTGATTCTAACAGAATTTGTTAAATGGGAGGAGGGAATCTGGGAATACATATTTTTAATAATTTCCCTAAATGTCTCTAATACATGTAAGCCATTGATGACACCTGGGGAAATTCTGAATTTGTGTCCTAAAGTCACATTCAGGTCCACAATTTTTAATCCACATATCCATGAAACAGAAACTCACAAAGGATAGACTTTGAAAATCATGAAGAATTAAAAGAGGCAGCATAAAGACAACAAGAAAATGACAGGCTAATATCTTTTATGAAAATAGATGCAAAAATCCTCAAAAATACTGAAACAGCACATTAAAAGAATTATACACCACAACCATGTGTGATTTATCCCAGGTTTACAAAGGTGTTTCAACATAGGAAAATCAATTAATATAATAAGCCACATCAAAATAATGAAGAAAAAAACCACATGATCATATCAATTAATACAGAAAGATCATTTGACCAAATCCAACACCTCATTTGATAAACACATTTAGAAAACTAGGAATGGAAGTAAACTTCCTCAGCATGATAAAGAGCATATATGAAAAACCCACAGCTAACATGATATTCAATGGTGAAAGAGAGAAAGTTTCCCCCATAGGATCAGGAACAAGGCAAGAATGCTTGCATTCACTGGTACTATTCAACACTGTACTGGGAGTTTTAGCCAGAGCAAGAAAGCAAGAAAAAGAAAAGAAACAAAAGGCATCTAAATAGGAAAAGAAGAAATAAAACAAGCCCTATTCCCTATGGCATGGTCCTATTTATAGAAATTCCTGAAAAATCCACAGCAAAGATTCTGGAGCAAATAAATGAATTCAGCAAAGTGGAAAAGAATAAGATCAGCACACCCATATCAATAGTGTTTTTATACACAAGGAATGATCAGAAGAAGAAATCAAGAAAAAAATTCCAGTTACAATAGAACTAAAAGAATGAAATGCTAGGAATAAATCTAATCAAGCATGTAAAGGACTTGTACACACAAAACTACAAAACATTTCTAAAATAAATCAAAGAAATCTTAAATAATATAGGACTGTCCATGTTCATGGATTGGAAAGCTAAATGGTGTTAAGATGCCAATCCTACCTAAAGTTATTTACAGATCCAATGTAATCCAAATCACAATTTCAACAGACTTCTTTGCAGAAATGGAAAAGGCAATTATCAATTTACATGGGAGGGTAAGGAGCCCTGAATAGCCAAAGTTGCCTTGAAAAAGACAGAGTGGAGGACTCACACTTCCTGATCTTAAAGGTTATTACAAAGTCACAATAATCAAAACATCATTGTATTGGCACAAGGACAGACATATTAGACCAATAGACTCAAACTGAGAGCTAGATTTATGGTCACATTTATGTTGCCAACTGATTTTTGGCAAAAAAAAAATGGTGCTGGGAAAATTGGATTTCCATTTGAAAAAGAATAAATGAAGGAGGACCTATACCTCACACAATATACAAAATCAACTCAAAATGGATCAAGACCTAAATATGAGATGGAAAACTATTAAACTCCTAGAAAAAAAATGTAGTGAAGTATCTTCAGGACCTTGTGTTAGGCAACGATTTCTTAGACTTTACACCCAAAGCACAAGCAACAAAAGAAAAAAATAAAAAATAAATAAAAGGAACCTCATTAAAATTAAAAACTTCTCCATAGCGGAATTGTTAACTCTTGCCAAAAGTTGGAATCAACCCAGGTGCCCATCAACAGATGAATGGATAAACAAAATGTCGTACTTACATACACTGGAATATTACTCTTCTGTAAGAAGGAATAAAGTGCTAACACACGGAATAACATGGATGAATCATGAAGACCTTATGCTGAGTGAAGCAAACCAGGCATTGAAGGATGAACAGTACATGACCTCACTATGAATTAAGGAAATTGAGCAGTCTCCAAGAACTATTGTCTGAAAGATAGATTTACAAGAAAGAGAAAGAGAAGAAAAAGTTGTGAGCCATCACCCATAAGGATGTAATCTATGGTAAAGAGATAAAGTGTAGTTGTGTATTGAAGGGATAGGACAGGTGGGCAGTGATATTATTGGGTTTGGTGGTACAGGGTTGACAGGTGGGTAGATTGGGAAGGGTGGGTTAGAATACCCAGGATACTGGGGGGAGAGATGGGAGAGGGACCAGGTGAACACTTGAGATTTGTGGGTATGAAGTTGAAAGTACAGAGGTGGGAATGCTCTTATTGCAATATGACAAGGAAGTGTCACTGGTTTAGTGTGTTGGTTGGAGGGGGCATTGGGACAGAGCGCATCTGGGGCAGGCTTCCAGGGAGTGTGTGAGTGTTCATCCTGTCATAATGTGTTGTATCAGTGGATGGTGACCCACACAATGAGCAGGAAGGAGATTGACTCCCAACTTTGGGAGGACCAATTTGCTCAGAAATAGACAGGTGGTCATGTCTTATGAGCAGGGGTGGTTCCTAATGGGGAGGACAAACCAGTATGTCAAGACCTCTTGTTGCATGTAACTATGAATCTTGTCATCCAATTAGTCAAGCCAGGGGGTCGTTGTGGGACCTGAGGGAATGGGGGGTGGGGAACAGAATAGATCAAACGGGGTATTTAGTGGTCAGCAGAAATGTTTTTCATTATCTTACAGTGATGGACACAGGATGTGGTAAATATCACCAAAATTTATAAAAGTGTACAGTCTAAAATGTAAACCATACTGTTAACCATTGACAATGTTTAGTAGCTATGTTTCACTAACTGTATAACAGTTATAACAATGCTACCAGCCACATACAAAAAGATTTTAATATGGGGTGAAGAAAGGGGGTGAGGTTGGGTATATGAGAGTCTCTTGTATTCTGTGTGTGACTTTGCTGTGACCTAAAACTTCTTTGAAAATTAAATGAAAAATAGTGAGACACTGGGGAGTGAGAGGGGGAAGATGCCACAGAACAGACTGGACATGTGATATTGCAGTGATAAAAGGCAAAATATCAAAAAAATTTATTTTATTTTTTATTTTTTCCCCATTTTTTGAATATACCAATCCTTTAATTTTATTTTATTTTTAGTTTTTTTTTTTTTAAGTTTTCATGTATTTTCTCTCTTACATTTAAACTTATTATTATTATTTCATTTTCCTATTAATTATATTTGGCTATTGTATTGGCTTCATCTTTAAAGAAGCTTTGGATCACAGAACAATTACAACTGGGGTGGGAGAGGATAATTGGTAGGGGGGTGTCAGGGATGGGGGGGTACCTTGGAGGAAGTTCACCTGAACATACATAAAAGGTATGTAAAATTGTTCAAATGCTCACAGGGCATGGTCACAATGAGTGGAGAATCACTCAATAAATGATAGAATACAGAATTCCCATCCTGGAGAGCTCTGCCACATTCTCCAAGGTAGCAGCAACAGTCCCCCAACTGCAGGGGCAGTGTCTGGCAAAGGAGGATGATCCACTGATAAGCTCTTGTTATTGATAACTAGTCTTATGAGTCTTTGCTCTTGAAGTGGAAACTTAACTTATTGTTATGGGATACCTAAGGGTTGCCTCCTGAGAACCTCCTTGTTGCTCAAAAGTGGACTCTTTCTAAGCCAAACTCAGCATGTGAATGCATTACCTTCCTCCCAGCATGGGACATGACTCCCAGGGATGAGCCTCCCTGGCAATGAGGGATTACTAACAAGTGCCAACTGGCAATATGACTGGAAAAAGACCTCAAATAAAAGGGGGAAAAGGTAAAGAAAATGAGTTCATATGACTAAGAGACTTCAAAGTGAGTCGGGAGGTCATCCCAGAGGTAACACTTATGCACATCTCAGAGGACCTTATTCCAATGTGGATATCACCCCAAACAGAGGGGTTTCTGAGGGCTCTGGAGACACCCATGTCCTATATAAGTGTGGATAGCTCCAGAATTTAGTGCCTTATCAATGGGCCCTACTTTGGAGTCTGTCTTCCTGAGAATGACAGAGTTGGACTCAAATGGCCCATTTGTCCCTTCTATTCAACTTATATGTGGTGCTGGAGTTTGCAGGTGTACTTCCAGAGACTGGAGTCTTTGGGCTGTCCATGTGCCAGCTGGGCCCAGAATCTCAGTGGAGCTGCAACTCCTACTCTACAGCTCAATGGACTCAACCAGGACACCTGGCAGGGAGATGATGATGGACAATGGCTATCCCAGGGAATGGAGAGAACCTGCAGCTGCAGGCAGGATAATCCCATCCATCTTATCCATGGGATATAAGCCATCTCTCACTTGAAGGTGGAGTGGACATCACCATCCCAGACTCCTCAGGATTGGGGGAAGAGCTACAGACTAGAGTGGACTTACTGGTATTATGTTATAGACATATTGTGATTCAAGCAATGAAAGAAATTACAACATTAATGTGGAGCCAGTGGTTATTGGATGCTTTGGGAACAGGGAGAAGGAAAAGCAGTTGCAACATAGGGGCTTTTCGGGACTTGGGAATTATCCTGAGTGACATTGCAATGACAAATATAGGCCATTTTATATTAGCATATAGCATGCAGAACTGTGTGGGAGAGAGTATGGTCTACAATGTGAACTATGGTCCATGCTTAGTGGCAAAGCCCCAGGATGTGTACATCCATTGCAGGTGATGTGCCACACTAATGAAAGATTGTTATATGGGAGGTTGTGGGAGGTGTGGGAGGTGGGGCATATGGGAATCCCTATAATTTTTGTGTAACATTTATGTAACCTAAGTATTTTTAAAAAAATAAAAATATATATATTATTTTTTTAAAAAGGCAAAATAAAAATTAAAAGACAAGCTACAAAGTGGGGAATAGAATTAAAACACATATAACTGGGAAGTGGATGTGGCTCAATTGATTGGGTTCCCATTTACCAGGTGGGATACCCTAGGTTCGTTTGCTGGGGCCTCCTGATGAAAGCAAGCTGGCCTGCGGGGCATGGTGAGCTGACCGTCCATGCAAGGTCATATATAATATATACCCTAGAGAAAGACTTGCACATTTGCACTGAAGGACAAGTACAAAATGTTCAAAACAGCTTTGCTCTAAATAGTTAAATTTGGAAAGTCCCCAATAATAGGATTGAATAGGAAGAATAGGATATCAGCATATCCTATTCTTACCAAAGACATGTAACAGCCATCCTTGTCAATATATTTTTGGCTGACAATACTAAAAGGAAAAGGATAATTGAGAATAGGAGAATTAACTTTCTACATGATTTATATCTCTTGAAATCATGAAAGCATTATTGATCAAGAATGAGAAAACAGAGCAATATTAAGTCCCACTTTTAGATGCAAAATCTATTAATATATTTATAGTATGGTCTTGACTCATACATACCTCCTATTAAAAAGGTTTCCTGGACCACAGTTGTAATATAACCAGCAGTGTCCTATGATGTCAAATAAGATCTGACTAATAAATTTCAGATTTAATTTAATACATGTTAGAATTCTCAGATTAAAAACGATAATTGCATTTTTCTTTCCTCAAGCTACTTTATAATTTGGAATATGGGTTTCAGTTAAAAGATCACATTTAGTGTTGGATTGACCTAAAGGTTGAAGATTCTGGAAATCATAGGAAATAAGGAATGTATGATGGGAAAGAAGATATTTAATCTAAGTTTAACAGTTAAATTCCTTCAGAGGCTAGATAAGTAAATGGATTTTCTTAAAACAGGCCAAATAAAGTAAGGTAAATATATAAAGTGTCTAAATAGAAAAGTTACTTGGTCTATCTCAAGAAAGCAGACTTTCTTTGTTTTGTTTTGTATTGTTTTGTTTTGTTTTGTTTTTGTCAGTAAGAAGGACCAAACAATTAGAATATTCTAACTCAAAATATAGATTTTTGTCCATCACTGGAATATCCAAATGAAGAGGAGATAATCAACTCTCATGCAAGTTTCAGCACTGGAGCAAAAGTTTGATTGAATTTTGTATAAATTATCTTTGCTTCATAAAATTCTATCACTCAGATTTCCAAGAAACAAGGTTATATGTGTTTTATAAAACTCTAACTTTTAGTTATACTGTCACCTTTTAGAAAGAGTATGTGATTATGGTTGTGATCAAAAGGAATGAATTTTTGGAAAAGAAACAGAATTTTAGCTGTCAGTATTAATTTGCATCACAGTTTCTATATCAGGAAGATTTAAAAAAATGGATGTTGTTAAGCTCTTGAAATAGTTCCAAATTTCCAGACATTTCTACACATACATATATTCATTTCCTGTCTACAATATGTACATAGAAATATAATTTATCCCAACTGTGTTTAAGTGCAAAGTACAAAACTATTCATCTAAATTTTGAGTTTTAGATTTCAGTTGCTATTTTGCCTATGGTTAAAGCAAATACTAAGATTTTATCCCAAGTAATTCAAATTGTAAGCCAGTGATAATTGTGCCTAAGTGCTAGTCATTTGATTCAAGTGGAATCTTTAGATGCTTTCCTTCTAAACCAATTATAATTGAGATTTAATATTATTGAATTCAAATTTAGGATCAAATCCTTAAGGATGTTGGGTCATATTCATTTCTATGTTTTGGAGTACTGATTTAAATTTATGAGCAAGCATTATTTCCTAATGGAGATGTAAACTTTGTGTGATTTGTCAACAGAAACAAATGTATGAAAGAATAATAGCATAATACATAATCAGATACACTTTTTCAACCCTCAAGCTCTGTTTCCTATTAATTCTCAAAATGTATAATACATATTTTTAATAAAATAACACAGTGAGCACCTAAGTGCCAGGCATGCTTCTAAAGAATTTACATGAATTACCTCAGCTAATCCTTCAAACACCCACAAGTAAATACTTTGTTCTCTTATTCTAAGACTGTAACCAAACTTTGTTTATTAAATCTCATTTATAGATTAGGTTTGTTTATTTGTTTATTCTGTTGACAACAGCCCATTGTCAAGTTTCAGTTTCTCATGTGGTTGGACAATGTTATAAATGACAAAAAAATCTTCTCAACTAAAAATCTTCACAACTACTGTAATGCCTTGGATATTCTAGGCACATATATGTAAACATACTTCAAACAGTCTGCCCTTTATTATAGGACAGGTTTATGACCAGGAAACAGGTGAATAAATTCAGGACTGCAGAAGTGAGTAGAGGGCTGCCTGGAAAGCTGGAATCTGTAGAGATTTAAGGGCCTGAATAATGCCCAAGAATGGAACTCCAAATAAATTGATTTACATATTTTGCAAAATAACAGTGAAAGGTCAGCCTACCATCCCCATTTTTGTAAAATAAAGAGCTGGGTGGATTCTCAGAAAGCATTCTAACTGAGGTGATTTGCTCTCTGAGTTGTTCTTTTGTAAATCTTGCCACCATTAAGCAAATTTACAGGTGGTTTGTGAAGGGGAATTTGTATTGCCACACATTAAGTGAAGGCAAAGAGCAAAACATAGTCCAAGTCTTAACTTTTTGCCTTTATGGTATTGAAACTCTTTTAATGCAATTTTAAAATTTGCTTAATTTAATCCCCTTGTTAATTTAAAAGAACATAAAAATCCTGTGGTTTTATCGTCACATTTTATTTGCCCTCAGTGGACCTCTATTTCAATTCACCATCATGGTAGTTTTCGGCAGGCAAAACTGGGCTCATCACACTGCACCTCAATGATCCCACCAATCCCTGGGTCACTTGCTAAAATAGGGATTCCTTATCTTCTCTTATTTTACTTTTGTTTTCACTCTTTTTTATATGCGTAAGGAATGCAACAACAAAAAAATCAAGGCAAACAGTGAAATGCACTTTTTCAATATTCTTCCACTTTTAGGCATGTTGTAAATGATCTATGCCTTCTGTCTAGTGGTAAGGATTGGAATATGGGAGGGAACTGATAGAGGAAAGGCAAGTCCTCAGTTGCTTCTTTCTCCTCCAAGTGGGACAGCAGCTCTATGTGATTTATGGTTAATCTTTAAGGAAAGTTTGCTTACTAATAAATTGGTGATTTCTATAGAATCTGGGCCATTTGTAAGAAGTAACCTGAGTGTTTTTAGTCAACCTCTGAGGACATAAATCTCTTGGGAATTTGTTCCTTATTGTAGGACCGTCACAACTGGAGGGTCACTTCTACCTGAGAGTTAATCTAGTAAATCGATTATCTCCTTTTATAACTTGTTCCTTGAAAGATAACTTACAAAGACAACCATATTTCTTTTTAATGTAGGTAATGTGTAGTCTCTGCATAAGTATTCTGTATCTACTGGGATTACAATAGTAATAACAATCCTTGTAGATACTGTAATATGTATTGAGTCATAACCTAGAAATTTATACATCTTTTCTCATTTGCTCTTCTCAGGAAAGGTGCTACTTTTCTATTTTACAGAGGAGGAAAATAGAGCACAAAACTTATTGGCTTCCTTGGAGATTTTCTTTTGTAGTTCCTAGACATCTTGAGTAGCAATCTACCCCACTAATAAACCCCAGGCTGCCCTATTACCTGCTTCAACAGTGACCTTACAAGGGGATGCCATCCCAGAGTTAAACAATGTTTGTGGCAACCTTATTCCCCCTAGGACATAATTTCTCATCCTCTGGAATTCTTTCTGCAATACCCTCCACAGGCAGTGTTTAAATCTGTTGATTAAGTATAGTGAAATGATTTAATATAGGTATCAGACAGCACCCTTTAATTATACTGATTCATTTATATACTGGAATCATCCTTGTAACTTACACATAGATAAATGGATTCATCTGCAGAAGTAATCAGGTCATAGGCTTATTTAAGGAAAATTCTAATTAATTCAAAATGAATAATTGTAAATACCTGGTAACCCTGCACTTTTCTTTTAAATTGCCTGTCTTTTTGATAATTTTCAAACATTTTATACTTTGTAGCATATTTTGAACTGCTCCCTTACTTCTAGGTAACATGGTACAGATTTTTTTGAAGACGTGCTTCTAGAAATTTAAAATCATAGGATGTATTTCAAATGGAATCTGAAACACAGTCTACAATATGGCTGAAGATGGACAATAAAATACTAGGTGAAAACTTAAATCTCAAAAAATTACATACAACATTTTACCCATTTCATAAATTTAAAAAATACAACTGTTGTATATATATATATACACATACACACACACACACACACATACTATTTAAGAGGAAAATACAAGCTGAAAATAAAGCAAAGCAATAATGAACAATGGTTTTGTGTGGTGGTTACCTCAAAGGAAGAAAGATAGAGTATAAGACGGAGCTAACATAGATAGCGCAGAGAGATTGTTGAGGTCTTAGCTTTTGTTTCCATTGATAGGTTCCTGGGTTTTTATTGCATTATAATACATACAAATATGAATATACACATTCATACTAATGTAAAACAAACAAAAGAGGTATTTATATAGACTAATGATCAGAGTGTGTCATTAGGCAAAATCATGGGTAGCCTAATTATTTGTACCTGAGATAGTAACAAAAAAATATATACATAAATGAAGGGCATGAGATAGAATTCTAGCCATTTGTAGCTTAGAATTCTTGAGGAAGTTATTTAATGTTTCTGACCCTAAGTTACCTCATCCATAAATATGTGGGTTAAACAATAATACTTATATCTCCAGGAAGTAGTGACTATTGAATGATGCAGTTATCCTGTTTCCTGGTCGGAGAAGCAAAGATCTTTTTTTTTCTTTTTAAAGAAATGAAGTTAGTCAATTCTCAACTAAAATGATCTAAACGATCTATATAACTAATATCTCAAAGTTTTAAAAAATTCCTGCAATCTTGCCTACTATATTTGTTCTATGATTTAAAACTAGCTGTTCTTTTTACAATGGGTTCTTTGCATAAATATATCCAATTGTAAAGAAGAGTATGAAAATAATTTATCACATGAAGCAAAATAGGTGAAAAATCATACTTAGATAGCAGTCTGACACTAGGTACCAAGAAGTAAAACCAAAAAATAACTTACTTAATCTTAGTTCATGAAACAAGAGTCCTTTTGGAAATCATATCCTTATGATATCCTCTGACTAATTAGCTCACTTCTATTGAATCCCAAATAGGCCTACTTTTCCTGAGAAAGTTTACATATTCTGGAAATATCTTTTTCCATCCCAAGCAAAACATCCCCTTCCTACATAAAATTCTGTGTACACCTGTGTGTCTTACAAGAAAAAATAATAAAATAATTCATGTCAAAGTATAAAGTGTTAAAAAACTTGTGTTTTGTTTTCCTAAGTAAACTATATTTTAAATTTTTTGAACCTAATGCTTATAAGAGAATAACGATGTGCTACGATGTTATGAATTAGAATAGTTTGTTAGCAAGAAAATCATCAATCACAGAAAATGAGTTTTTACATATATCAGGCTTGGGATATTTTTCAAATTTCCTCCAATGAGCAAGCATTTTTTCTGTAATCAGGGATGAAGGTAGATAGGAAGTGTTTTTTCTCTTTTAGTTTTTTTCCATAAATTCAGTCAACCTGCATCTAACATCTTCCTCAATAATATTTTGTGAAATATTTTGATTTAAAGCTAGCTATAATTTACATAGTCAATAAGAAACTGAGAATCAACATTAAAATTTCCTGAATTTGAGAATTAACCTGATACTTTGGGAGACCTGCAAAAATAGCTCAACACATTGATTAGAAGAGATCAATGTTGTGTGTGTTTATAATGGAAAGAGGAGAGCTACCATACAGGGCTCCATCTTAAATTACTTCTAGCCTAATTGAGCCAGAACTCACATTTGGGATATAAATTCTATGCATCATCTATTCTTGCATACTTGAATCCCTGGATATTTTTTAATGTGTTAAGAAGCAGTAACATTATCAGTAAATATTTATTTAAGTTTTCTAAGGGGAAGTCACTGACCTGAGTACTAAGGTATGTTTGTAGAAAAGAATCAATGTAGTCCCTGACCTCCAGGATGTATTACACAGTTAGAAAGAAAAGCTGCATGTCAAAATATATAAGACCTAAATGTGAAACCATTAATTGACCACCTGACTAAAGCTTTTTTCTAAGTGTTTCACAAGGACTATAACATTTAATTTTTTTAAAAGTCTATGAAGTAGTCACTGTTATTTTCACTTCCATGTTACAAATGATGCAGTAAAAGCACAGAAAGACTAAAGAATCTGCCTAAGGTAACTGTCAATCAGTAGCTGGAATATATACCCAGCAGCTAACTCCAATCCCTTGATTTTAGCGACTATGTTATCTATGTACTTCTCCAGTGCTGCACATTATAATGCGAATCATAGAAAATAATAAATGAGTAGTTCTAACAATCCAAGCTCTTACATTCCAGTTGATTAGAGACAGCATTCCTGTTGGGCTGTTATGATACGGCTTTACTAAGCAAGTTTGGTTAGAAGCAAAATATAAGACAGAGTAGTTGCCAGAGCAGTGATAATGTAATAAAATTGCCCACAGTAGAGTAGTGATGTACGACCCATTACAATGCTTTCATGTGTTGATTCATTCAACAAAGCTTTACTGAATTTTACTATGTGCTAAGCAGTTACGTGGTTCTAGAGATTTTTAAAAGTTTAAATATAAGATCACAGTTCCTCAAAAGCTTATATGTAATGGGGAAAAAAGAAGTATGAAATATAAATTACACAGAATTGCACATATAACAAGTGGCAGAGGTTATCTAATCTCAAATAGATATGATGGCCTGTCACCATTAAGGGTGGATGATGAGAAAGGTGCTATTAGTAGGATATTACCAGTGTCCAAACCATCATGTACTTGTCTTCTCCTTCCTAGGCACAGAATGACAACCTTGTTGGTACCCTCCTAGTTAGGTGAGGTCATGTGATTAGTTCTATTTTATGGGCTATGACCAGAAGTGATGCATGTAACAGTTGGGCCAAAGCACAGAACAGTTGTGAACTCTCCATGTTCCTTTTCTTTAAGCCTTGGTGCCATAGATTCATGTTGAGATAGCAGAGCCTATGAAGTCAAACCAGGCTCAATAACAGATGGAGGGCAGCCAACCAGAAAAGCCGCCCAAACTTAAAATGAACATTCCATGAGAAATAAACTTTTATTATATTGTTACTGAGATTTGGGGGTTGTTTGTTACTGCAGCATAGCTTAGTCTAACTAGACTAATGCAAATGATTACCCTTGTGTTTTGAGAAATTATGCCAGGGGGACAGTAAGGCATTGCAAAAAACTGTAGGACCAAGGATTAGGAGGCAAAAGTACAAGTCCTCATTTCCAATAATGATTTGTATGTCTTTGGGTAAATTTTTTTGCTCAAGCAATCATCTCTAAAATGACAAGATTTTATTAAGAAGAGCTAAGTTCTCTTCCAGCTCTAATAGTCCTAACTATATAGAATATAAACTTCGAAAATTTTAAAATGGTAGGTGTATGAAAAATGTTTTTGAGAGAATAGACATGACCTTTTCTCCTCAAGATAGTGACACATATAAAAGAGAATTATCTGAATTCAATGTCTTGGTGCTTTGACAAAGGAGGTAGACTAAATGGTTAATTATTTGTAGTCTGTCCCTACTCCTTGGTTCAAATGAGATATTAATAGTTGGCTTAAAGCTTAAATACATCTTGTTAAGGCTATGAAGATTTTTTTCTTAAGATAAATCAAATTTATTAAATTGCTTACTCTTGAAAGTATTTGGTAATAGCTTATACACACTTATTAAGTGTGTGCATACTAGCTTATTATGCTCTTCCATTCAAGCCTCATAACATGCTTTATAATTTACTATATAATTTATTAAGATAAGTAGCTGCATATATTTACTTTTCTATATTATGAATAGAATTTTATAAATGATACTGTGAATCACTAAAATATTTTAAATACTTTATTTCAACAAAGCTCTGTTCAAAAACTCTCATGATCTGTTTCATACGTGTTAGAAATATGGTAAATTTCAAGTAAAATACTTTTACATATATACATTAGCCCAACTTCCTTTCCCTTCTGAGGAAAGAAAACTCCTTTTTTACAGTTAGAGAAAAAGAAATTATATTCCCTCTTCCATTTTCTCTGTGCCAGAAAGTTATGAGTAGAATGCTCATAGACACGCAGAAATGCAGGATGACAGAGCTGGGCCCAAGTGATTGGTAACAGAGAAAGAACAGCATCCAGAAATGGAATCTCTTTCTAGCTGCTAAGAGTAATCTTTACAAAGCCCTCCACCCCTGTTTACTCTTATGCATAAAATGTCTTGTCTCTAGATTACTCCTATGAAGAAATTAATCTCTGCATTCAATGGAAACTTTCTTTATTGTAAGACGTAATAGAAAATGTTGTTAGGCATTTCCATATGTAGCCTTGAAGCAATTTAGCATCTTTTCCAAGACACCAAGGTTAGCCAGAAATTTTCTTGTCAGGTCTATAAATGAGTTCCTGATGTTTGCAATATTTTTTTCAAAGATTTAAAATAGGAAAGGAAATATTTTGCTCATTACCTAGAGCTGTCAGTAAATATTCTTTCCAAGCCACCATTTTAAAAAATTTACATTTGACCTTAAATGACAATAGTAAGAACTGCATTACACTGTTCTCTATGAAATCTTTACAGTTCATATTAACAGGTTTTCCCTCTGTTTTTTTCCAAGTTGAAAAAGAGCTATAAATGACAAGAGTTTCTCCCTGTGTGTCTCCATTGAAACAGGTACCTATTTTTCTTCATTTGATGCCGAACAAGTGTGTGCGGTGTTGGCTTGTTTGTGGGTATGTGTGTGTGTGCATGAATGTAGAGAAGGGGAGATTGTGTGTGTTTATGTGTGGTAGAGTTTAAGCTGCGAAAGCACAGCTAACTCATTTCTCTGTGCTGTTTTCAGAAAGCTAGGCGAGGAAAGGGCTTGATATTCATCCCAGCATATCCTTAAACAGAACTGCAAGTCCTAGAGAAGGCAGGAACCCCTTAACTATTATCACTCTGCACATTCTCACAGAGCTGACTGACAAATTTTTCCAAAAACTAGATTACTAACAGATGAGTACACACCCAGACCTGTCTAACCAATAAATTCTGTTTAGGTTGCAAAACATTCTCAGCCACAAATTGTTTTTCTCCTCCCTTATTTTACAAAGCTTACATATAAGAAATCTTGATAGGTAGAATTTAATGTTGCTTCCCTAAATTTTATGGGCTTGTCAGTATAATAAGATAACTACAGGGATATGTGCAAAGAAATACATTATTTAAATAAATATCGACATCAGGTGAAAAACAAAGGCTTGAAAGTGTTCATCAAGTTTATTCTTAAGCATCTCCATGGCTAAGTGTACTTGTAGACTTCACCATCATTTCAAGGGAAGTTGTAACAAAAGTTAATTAAGTCATGTGAAAACTTACAGATGCTAGCAATTTTATCTTGTTAAGCATTTTCCTACTAGGAATTATGATCAGTTTCTGGGTTTGAGTAATATAAAAATGATGAGATATACTTACGTTATCATGACGGATTTAAAAATATTTAAAAAATAATTCTTTTATCCTGTCTTATAAAATGTCACTTAGATTTAGATATTAACTCTAAACAACAACATTCTTAAAGCTTTTTGCTCTTTCACTAAGCTAAACACATTTAATATAATCAAGTTTTCTATTTTGAACTTCTATAAGCTTTCAAGAAAATTAGCAGAAATGATGACTCCTAAATATTTGGTGATTTTATTTTTTCACATCTTAGTTCCTCAGTCTGTGAATTGGTGGGCACTTCTATTTCTGCATGAAATGAACACCTACAGCAAGCAGACAATTAATGAGGGTTGGGAAAAGAGAGGTGGGGTTTTAAGTTGACCTGGTATCTTGGGGTCCTGTACTAATCCAGATTAGAACCACACAGTATAATACATATATGAAATAGAGGAAGGGTGAAGTTTTCTATTAGTCCTATATCCAGGCCAGATAAGGTTAAGAAAAATTACAGTGAACAAGTTAGCAAAATTTTTCAGACAGCAGCATACTGCTCTTTTGCCCCTTTCTCCTCCTTTTCCTTGGAAGTACACTGTGTTGTCAATAAGGATTGATCAAATGATATGGCTGCACATATCCCTCGTTCTGTTCGCCACAGCTTGGAGATAGAGATGGTGTACTCAGCCCTTCCACCTAAAAGAGCACCTCACATTAGGCCTGACACTGAAAGCCTAGTGAAGAAGGCTCCCAGGGTTCAAGAGGGAGATGCATAAAATACTTTGAAATCTGCTCAGAGAAGATTGCCAGAAAGTGGTAAAAGGTAGAATAGCAGGGAAATTGAATGGATTGTTTGAAAATATTCATAGAGTGGAAAACTTCCTTTAACCCTCTATTTTTCAACTCCCTTTTCCTATGGCATTTAGCATAGCATAGGCCTCCTGAGAAGTAGAAATCGTTAATTGGTAAGATGTAGTATGTAATTTCAAATAGCTATTGAATCAGTCCTATAGTGTGAAATAAATTTCATATTGAGGGAAAGGGGAAAGATGATGCATATTTTGAGTATACTATTATATAAATTGACTTTTTAAATGTCCTCATTCTCAGGAATGTTCTGTTTTGAAGAAAGAAATTTACAGAGTATTATGGATGTTTTTCCCTCTTTAAGCAAAAGTCAGTATTGAGATTATACCATGGGCTAAACTATGCTTCTGAGTGCCTGGGATGAATATATTTGGTGATGGCCAAGAACATCCCAGGTAGTGTAAAGCACCCTGAACATTTGGAATATAAATATTTATCCTATGACAATATGAATATTTTATTTTTATAAGAAATTCAGAAGTTTATAGTAGCATCTTAATTTAAAAGAGGCATCTATTCAACAATGCTTCATTCAAAATATGTACAGTTTTTCCCTCTTTGATCCAGGTAGTTTATATTTGATACCTTGAGGTTTGAATGTGAAAGTGGCATAAGGAGACTATTGACTCACTCTAGTGTTGTATGGACAGTGAGTTTAAGAAGTGCATAATTAATCTATATTTATGCGTGAATCACAAAATAGACTTAAAAATTAATATAATGTCCTGAGGGAGTGTGCCAGTTCAGTGGAAATAGAATCATATGTAAATATGATGATTCAATGAATCAAATACACATCTTAGGTATCTAAAGGTATTTTTTAAATATCTAGATCATTTTAAGATTATTTTAGCAAAGAAATGTATGAAATTACTTGTTGTTTGGTCAGTAAATTACATATGATTCTAAATTAAAGTTCAGTGCTGTTAACATATTTTCCTGGCCTAAGACCTCTGAAAAATAATATACCCTCCTATCAGCTATAAGGGTATGGTTTTCAAAGTGGTAAGTGATAATATCCCCATTGTGGATGGCAATGTGAGATATGATAGATAGATAGATGATAGATAGATAGATAGATAGATAGATAGATAGATAGATAGATAGATAGATAAAGAGACTCTTAGATTATTTTGTTACATCCCTTTAGAGTCTTGCTAAAAAAAAGGTTAAAACTTCACTTAAAAATATTTAAATTTGCTGTGATTATTTGATAAACAACAACACAGGAACACATGCTTTTGAAATTAACAAAAGAAAAATCAAAGAATCAAAATCATTATGAAACCCAAGAAAATCTTTACAATGTCACATTAGTCAACCAATTTAAATTCCATATGAATAAGTGTAATTGGTGCATTAACATATACAATATAGTTTTTATTTGTTTAGATCTAATAGTTTAGTGTATTTGTTTTTTGTTGCTATGCAACAAATTACCACAAGCTGAGCAGCTTAAAACAACTCAAATTTATTATTTTGTAGTTTCTGTGCATCAGAAATCCAGTTACAGATTTAGCTGGATCCTCCATTCAGGGTCTCACTAGACTGAAATCAACCTGTCTTTGGCTGAGATTCTCATCTGAAACTCAAGGTCCTTAGTTTTAATCTTTTTTTTTTTAAGTATACTTCTTAAATTTAAAATATATATACTTAGATTATATAAATGTTACATAAAAGATATAGGGGATTACATATGGTTGCTCCCAACCCCTCCCACATTTTCCCACATTAACAGCATCCCTCATTAGTGTGGTACATTTGTTACAACTGATGAACACATTTTGGAGCATTACCACTAAGCATGGATTATAGATTACATTGTAGTTTACACTCTATACTGCACAATTTTGTAAGTTTTGACAAGATATATAATAATTTTTATCTGTCATTGCATGTCATTCAGGATAATTCCCAAGTCCCCCAAATGTCCCCATATTATACTTGCTTTCCCTCTCCCTCGCCTCAGAACCTCCAGTGGCCACTGCCTCCACATCAATGATAAAAGTTCTTCCATTGCTAGAATCACAATAAGTCTATACTAGAATTCCAGTAAGTCTACTATAGTCCATCATTCATTTCCCAATCCTGAGGATTCTGGGATGGTGATGCCTACTCCACTTCTAATTGACAGGGGGCTTAGATCCCATGGGGCAGATGGATGGGACTATCTTACTTGCAGTTGCAGACTCTCTCTGTTCCTTGTGGTGGTCATTATCCATCACCATCTCCTTGTAAGTTGTCCAGGGTGAATCCAATGAACTGGAGAGTAGGTGTTGCAACTCTGTTGACATTCAGGGCCTCACTGGCACATGGATAGCCATAAGATTTAAGTCTCTTGGACATACACCTATCAACTCTAGCACTAACTATAGGTTCAAATAGAAGGGTCAGAAGAGGCATGTGTAGGGAAACCACAACTGAGTCCAACTCTGTCACAATGGGGAGCATAAATTCCCAAGTAGGGCCCACTGGGAGGACAAGAAACTCCTGAGCTGTCTGTCCTGCCTATAGTGTCTGGATGTCTCCACTATTTGATGCACTATTTACTTTGGCAGTCAATGAGATTCTGCTGAGACATGCATAAACATAACCTCTAGAATGACCTCCTGACTCCTTTGAAGTCTCTCAGCCATATAAACTCATTTGTCTTTACCCTTCCCCCCTTTTGGTCAATGTCTTTTTCTAGTTGCCTTGCTAGTTGGTACTTTGTAGTAATTTGGGTCCTTTTTAAGTTGTTGGCAGAATTTCTCTTCTTTTCCCAACCTTTGACTTAAAGATTCTCTCTTCCCTGATGATCAAACTTTCCCTTATCCAGTGTATATTAGTCAGCCAAAGGGGCGCTGATGCAAAATACCATAAATCTGTTGGCTTTCATAAAGGGTATTTATTTGGGATAGAAGCGTACAGTCACAAGGCCTTAAAGAGTCTAACTCAAGTTACCATTAGAGGTACTTTTTTACCCAAAGTCTGTTGCCACTGGTTGATGCAAGATGGCGGATGATGTCTGCAAGGATTCAGCCTCCCTCTTCCTCTGAAGGCTCTGTGGTCCAAGCTTCTTCCAATATCATCTATAGGCTGGGATAAGTCTCTTCTCTACCGGGGCTTGTTTCTCTCTAGGCTCAGCTGCTCAGTTCTCTGTCTCTGCAACTGCAAACTATTAGGCAAGCAGCTCAGCTCGGCACTCTGGCTTTCTTCCCAGGGCCCCTGTCGTGTCTAAGGAGCTGTTTCTAATCCTCTGTGTTCCCCTGTGTGTTTACTTCCCAGGGTTCTAGCATCCAAAACTCTCAACTCTGTCCTTTGCCATGTCTTTTCTCTATGAGTCACCATCCACCAGGGGACGGGAATCAATGCCCTACTGACATGGCACAATCAAAACCCTAATCATAATACAATCAAGTAAAAGTGAAACCTCAGACAGACTACTTTACAAACATAATCCAGTATTTATTTTTGGAATTCATAAACAATATCAAACTGCTACCTCCAGCATTGAAAATCAGCAGATATTGGTGCCTCTTTGCTATATTCTCTAAGTAGGATTATACTCTAATATTTTAGTCAGTCTGTTTCCCAATATCTTTCTGCTTTGTTATTTTTAGTGCTCATTACATCGTAACCTCAGACCCATGGATATAAAATCAGACCTCAAAACATTTCTTAGCACAGCTGTCTAACCAATCCTTAACAATGGTTGTTGAATGAATGAATGCATAAATTACTGAAGAGAAAGACTGAAGTTAATGGATTTTTTTGGAATCACTTAGCCAATATCAGATGACATTAGCAATGGCAATATCAGAGTTTAAAATATTAGTCTTAGTATGTTAAAAAATATAAACAAGTATAAAAGAGTCATGCTATGCAGACTAAGAAAAGAAAAGAATATTCTTCTTTGTTCAACTTGTAGTCATAGTTCCAAGGTAATGATTATTCCCTGTATTTGCATTTTCTTTCAAGATTCTGATGAACATATCATTCTCAGATAAAGGTATTCTCATTAAAAGTAGAGGAGTGAATATAAACTGTGCATGCCATATTTTTAGCTATTGTCTTTAATAATACTAATAAATTATTACCATGGTTATTCATGATACTATGCTATATGTATAAGTAAAATAGCCCAAGTTAATAGACACTGATTTTTAAATAGCTCTTTTGTTTTCTAATTTGAATTTTAAATGAGTAGCCTACATTGTATAAACCAAGAAATTAATAAGTTTGACTGTTGAAGGGTTTATAGATTAATATAATCATTTTTAAGGATTTTTAAAATCCCTGTAAATCAGATATTTTTTATGTCAGCTTAAACTCATGTACAATTATTCAATACATATGTGCACTTCCAATTTCTCAAGATAGTGGCTAAAATTCCTTACATTTCATCTGCACTTCAAAACATTGATAAAATGAAAAATACCAAGCCTGAATTTTTAGTATTTCAAAGTATAACACCATTCAAAATCTATCTGCAAGAAAGTTTTCAAAAAATACATCTTTTCTACAAAGTCCTTTAAGTACTACAGTGTACCAGAAAACCTGAGAGTGAGATTCATTTGTTACTCCAAGCATTTCAGTATTTAGTATTTTACTGCACCATCTACTTCTTGAGAATCCTGTACTTGAAATGCATATATCTGAGTTTAATCAGAGGAAAACAAAGACAAGAGACAAAAGACAAAGACCTTACTGTCTGACAAGTTAAACGATTTTTCTAAGAAAAAAGTCAGCATAGAATTAATGGTCATGCATAAGATATTGATTTTCTGTATCCTTTTTAAACAAAATTACTTTTCTTGGTAAAGGATTTGCATTATTGAAAAAAAAATCTCTTTATTCAAAGAACAAAAGAATTTAATTCATCAAAGAGGATACTTATAAATGGGTTTTCTTTTATAACTCCCTTCCAATACACCTATGACATATAAGAAAACTCAATTTTTGAGTTCTTGACTATTACATGGGTGAAATTTAAGAGATATTTTGCTTAGTTGATATTTCAGGAAAACTTAATCTTGTCATTACAAAAACTAAATATATTGCATATGTCAAAATTTTTAAAGGAAAAAATCTTTAAAATTTTGGAAATTTTATAATACACACTGAAAGAGAGATGCTAGTTTTATTTTAGAATACGTTTTAGGAATATTATATAAAATAACACTGTCCAAAAGAAAACAAAAAAATGAATATAATAAATTCAATCTTAAGAAAATTCAGGATTTTAATATGAAAACCTTGGAAAAAGGCTATATACAACTCTAAAATGCTAAAAAAAAAAAAAAAAAATTTTAAGTCATTGAAATTGCCATAGCTACAGACTAAGAATAATATGAGAAATACGTGTTTATGTCAAATAAAGCCCTCATAGGGCTTATTTTCTGCAATCTGTTTTGTATTCTTTAGCTGCCAAATTTTTATTTTAACAACCAATCAGTTCTAATTGAAAGATGGCCTTAGCTTTCCATTCTAGCCTATGGGTTAATTTAGTTTGTTATGAATTTACACAGAGCTGTCCTATTCATAATCTTTTATATTCAGAACCTTGATTTATGATTTGAATTAGAATTTGAAATGGGAAAGGCTTTCACACAAATTCAGTGCTTGAATGCTGTAGGAAAAGCTCAGTCAAGCACTAGAACTTGCACTTTCAAAATAGTCATCAAAATGCCAATTATTCGATCCAACAAACAGCGAGCAGAGACAGGAAAATTATTCATAAGAGAAGAAAATATGATGAAAGTCAATTCACAGAATAGAACAATAAAAAATCTGCAAAAGACCTTTACACAAATCCCCCAATAGATTAATATATTCTGTAGTTCATACAAATACAAATTTTCAGTAATCAAAAACCACTTTGACAACAAAACCAATCAAGGCTTTTGAAGGTTTTTATTCTCTTCTTTGGTTTCAAGATTCTTCCCCATGCACCTAGCTATTTTCATTTTCCATCAGGTACTCTTTTATAGGATTCTCTTTTTTAATGCTTACTAGAATAGTTCCTCATTTCTCCTGTCATCCCTTAGCTATCCATTTGCCACATTCAGGCATGTCATCCTTCACTTACTTGTTTATGTGAACCATTGTACACTTTGAACAAGACACAGAGCCTGGCATATTAAAGTTTGTTAATAAATAATTCCAAAGGAAATGAATGTCCCTTTAGCACTATGAGATTGTGGTCAGAAGTTATCTTTTGTGGAAGATATTCTTTATTTCTTCAGTAACAATTATTTACCCCACCAAATGCATCCTAACATTTCAAGGTATATATTAATGCAGGGGTTATATGATCAAAAGTAAAACTCCAATAATTCTGGTAATACAGAGCCTTTGTCTAACCCTAACACCCACCAGAGAAGTTACTGGAACTCCTTCTCTCTCTGAAGTCCCACTATCCCCCACCACGAAATATTTCAAGGATTACCTAGAATCTATCTTCACAGAGACACCATCTCCCTTCACCTTCAAAGCCTCCACTATTGCTTGTTACTTTTGGTGAAATTCTTGCTAGTTCACTAAAGCCACTTAGAGCAAAAGGCATTCACTGCTCAGAATTTTTAATTGTGTTGATTGTAAAGTTTTGTAACAGATGGGGGTGATGTTAGAACAACACTGTGAATATAATTAACAGCACTGAATTATATATGTAACTGTGGTTCAAAGGGGAAATTTTAGGTCGTATATATGTCACTAGAATAAAAAATTAGCAAAAACAAAAAATATGACTACAGCACAGTTAACCCTATTGTAAATGATGGACTAAGTACAATTATAAAAATGTTCTTTCATCAATTATAACAAATACACCTCACCAATACAAATTATTAATTAGAGGATGGCAGTTAGGAACTCTGTATATTTATATATTTTATATATCATACTTCTGTAAATCTGCAAGTTCTCATATATATATAAAGAATTATGCCTGGAGGGGAGGGGGAGAAGACACTCAGTGAGACTGTCAATGCCACCACGATGTACTAGCTGAAACTGCAAGCAGTTGTTCTGCCAAATTATCATAGATTGTGGCTACTAGATTTAGAACCAATGTGTGCATTAATATCACAGTTCTGCTTCTAGCTCTTATTGATTCAAAGTAATTTGCCATCTGCTCATACCAAACCATACTTAATCCTGTTTAATGAAGAAAGAACAAACCTTAAATTTCACCTTTGTCCTAGTCTTGTAGCAATTAGGATTCATACTTGCGAGCAATGAATGCTCACTGGCCGATTAAACTGAAAAGGAACTTAAAAAAGGTTGTGGGGCAGCTCAAACGTGTTGAAAGGCTTAGAGAACAAGGCTCAAGTTATTGTTTCCAGAAAAATTTCAAAACAGTACTAAAAACTTATATATGAAGAAGAATGTTGTTAATGCTGTTTCTGCTGCAAACTGTGTGCTAGAATTTTCCATTGCTTCTATTTATATAAAAGCCACCACATGTTGCAGCCATTGCTACCGTGGCTACAGAGAGAAAAACAGACAGACAGACATGCAGAGACAGAGAGAGACAGAGACAGAAAGTGAGTTTATCCATTCCTTGTCCCATGACCGTCTGTTGCAGAGTATGATTAACAGACATTCCATCATGTGCCTGTGCTTTAATTACAACAGAAGCTAAGAAAGTGTGTTGATACCGTTTTTAGTTGCTATAGGGGGGAGTGTTTACTACTCCCTCACCAAGACTCATCAACTTGGATATTACGAACCATAAAATGATATTCAAAGGTTGGGTAACCAAAAGAAATAACATTATATACATATACAGACAAGATGAAATGTCTTCTCTATTGGTCTCCCTTGTGTTTCAATATTCCACAGAAAGAAAATGTGAAAACAATTGTATCCACCTATACTGGATCAAAGTTTCTTATTCTGGAAGGGGAAGGATAATTGGAGTTACAGGCTCCATATTTTGTTCGAAATAATTCATCCCATATCATGCTAAATCATTGTATTAGAGCCAGCCCATTTTCCATAAACTTTTTACTTACCATGAGTTCTTTCACTGTAGACTCCAGATTTCTCATCCAAATATTCTTCTGGTACATTCCTCAGTCACTGCTGTTCCAGGCACACCAGACAAGAAGGTGAGCAAACAAGTTCAAATTTGCCTTGTTGCACATGATATCATGACTTGATGATTACTTAGGTGTTCTCCAGGACTAAAACATGCAATGCATTTATGGCAATGTAATTTATTGAGATATAATTTTGTGGTTTATTCTTCATTTATATTCTAGGAAGGAATGTGAAAGAAACAAAACTATTTGTGTGTATGAGTTTGCATGCAGAAAATTGTTAGAGGAGATGTTAGTACAAACTTATAACTTGATTTAAATTTAACTTAGCAGTAACTGCTGAGAAGCAAGCAATTTATGTTTGTAAGATTAAATAAAGGAAGATAAATGGAAAAATACTTATTTACAAAGATAGTAATAATCAGCTCAATTTATCAAATTAAACTATATACCATGAAAGTTAAGTGTTACTGTGGTAAAAACAATTTGACATCTCAGACTGTGTTTCTCTTCTTAATATTGAATATTAAGTAGCATAAGATGAGTACCTGAAACTTATGATGAAAAAGAGCATAGTCACTACATTTCACCTTATTCAGGACCTTGGCCTCAGCCAAACAGATCAGCTAACATGGCTCTTTAGCTCAACTGGTTATAAATACTCCTTGTCTATCTTAGTCTTATGTTACAAAGAACGGAAAATTTTTAACTCAGTGCTGGAACTAAAAGATATTGTTTCTTCCTTTTGGAATCTCTTGTACATGCCACATTTTTATCAAGTTTGACTCTCTTCTCAAAAATGAGACCTATATTCAACAGCTGCTAAGCTTCTGCTCATCACAGGTTTGGGGTAGATGTATCAACAGTAATAGCACTGAAAATAGTTGGAAGACTTAAAAAAAAACAAACTATTAATAGTCTCTCCTACATGTGAAAGCATACTAACTGAAGGAATAGAATCCTATAGTGATATTATAGAAGGGACAGCCAAGGGCACTGGAGTACTTTTTCAGAACCAGCCACTCAGAATGCAAGTCTGCACAAGTCCCTCTCTTGTTTTCTTTGTGGGAAACTTAGGTATTTCATGGTAGTCAGCACCTATAGGCAAAAAATCCCCTTGTTGTTTGTTCAAAAGATACAACACTCAAAAACAGGACGTGAGTATGAGAGTGAATAATCTGGTGAGGAAAATATTAAGCTCAATCAGCACTACTTTCCCTATCCTATGAAGCCAGGTTGCAGAAGTGGGCAGGAAAGAGACCCAAAAACTGTCAAAGTATGCTTGGCAGAGGGGTAGGCAGGACATTCAATGTAAATCACTCCCCAATTATAATATCTAATATAAATAAACATGAGCAGAGTATTCTCTTCCAATCTGAGGAGGCCAATCT
Source organism: Tolypeutes matacus (assembly GCA_026826555.1). NCBI lineage: Eukaryota > Metazoa > Chordata > Mammalia > Cingulata > Chlamyphoridae > Tolypeutes > Tolypeutes matacus. The sequence goes on from JAKSZT010054416.1 coordinate 27,739,619, forward strand.
ACTAAGAGTAAAGTGAAGAATGTGACTCTAAGAATAATAACATGGCTAAGAATTCATATTGGTCAAGACTAAGAGATACTGTAGGCTGTCTAAACATAATTCATTGAATTATGAATTTATTCAGATATATACACTTCACCTAATAGATATGTTATTCAATGTAGACTGTTACCATCCTAAACCCAGAGGTTGGGTCCTAAATGATATAAACCAGAAGCCATCAACCATGATGATGATCAGTCAAATTTGACCTGTTTTCTGATTTGGTAAGTAAACTTTATTGGACCACAGTCATGCCTTTTTTTAAAAAATTTTTGTCTATGTTTGCCTTTGCTCTAAAATGACAGAGTTGAGTTGGATTATAATACCATCCACTTGAAAACCTTAAAATGATTACTATCTGGCTTTTATAGAAAAGTTTTTCTGACAACGGATCTAAACTAATCATGGCACTTTCCTTTCTGTTTTAGTACTTGGCTGAGGTATGAGCATGAGATATGAGAAAAACCCTTCTAGACTGGTAATATTCTTTAGTGCTAAAACAAATTTACAGAAAAAGATACAGAAGGAAGAATGGGCTTATTTCTGCCTCTGGGTACCATCTTGTCTAGATGTGATGCTTAGAAAAAAAAATGAGAGGTGATAAACACTCTGTTAGGGAGTCTCTATCTAAGGATACAACATCACAAACATCAAAAAAATCTAAGTGCAAACATGGCCACTTATGTCTAGACAACTTGTTATTTAAAATGATATATACATTCATAATTTAATAAAGTTGAGTTAGGACTTCTTATTTAAGCCTAAAACATTCTAACTGACACACATACATACCCCAACTAATTGTGAAATTGAAACCCTGTATTTCTATCTTTAAACTAAGGAAAGCTGCTCACCTCTGTTATATGTGCAACATATGATCAACCAAACCCAGAGAACATCTTACTTCAAGCTGATCAACTTAGAAGGAATAGAATAAGTGCTAGGGTGAAGCACTTTATCACAAGAGAGTGGCATCCCACTTCTTAGGAGTTTGTTTAGTTTTGTCTATCCATCCTCTAGGAAGCCTGGGAAAGTGCCAATGCATTATGGCTGTGTCTTATGGGAGCTGCTGGGCATAGAGGTAGAAAGGACATTCAATGGAAATGACTCTTCAGTTATAACACGTAATTGAATAAATATGATCAGGACACTTTCTCCCAATCTAAGGAAACCAAGGACTTGATGATAGGGTGAAAAAAAATGATTCTAAGAATTATAAGAGCATGGCTGACCTTCTTCCTGGAAACTCCAAGTAAGCAATACATTTCTTTGTGAAGTTGCATAGATATACTGGGACATCCACATTTCTGAATTTCAGGATGGTCTATAACTTTTCCAGAGCTTAAAGGAGGAGTGCAGAGCTTAAATCAGGAAGTCAACAAAACCTAAATCTAAATAGCTAAAAGTCATAAATCGTGTTAAATGTTAAAAATATATTTTATCCTCCTAACTTTAAAAAATATAATTCCATAAAGACCTGGAAATACAGATTCCAACTTGGAATTCTTGGACTTTATGGTATACAAGGAGAGCCCACATTACTTCTCATTCCTGACTATATCTTCCTGCTACAGGTATGCCCACCCACAAAAGCAAATTTCTTCAAGGAATGTTTGGTTCTCAGATATCTATAGCATGTTTTAGAAGAGGGGTACTGCAGAACACTCATCCTATGCATAGAGGAATTGTGATAGTAAATACTATATGTCAATTTGGCTAGATATGATGTTCAGTTGTTTAGTCAAACAGTGGCCTAGATATTGCTATGGAGGTATATTGTAATTTTGTATATGGAGAAGCATCTTCAGTCAGTTGACTTAGAGTAAAGGAGATTGCCCTTGATAATGTGGGAGGGCCTCATCCAGTCAGGTGGGTATCTTAATTGCCAGGAACTGAGGGTTTCAGGGAAAAGAAGAAATTCTGCCTCAAACCTACAATGTCTACTCCTACCTTAGTTTCCAGTCTGCTGGCAAACTCTATAGATTTTGGACTCAAAAAGAGATTTGAACATCAAATCAGTCAGCAGTCAGACTGCTGACTTCCCCTAAGAAAACTTCAACATTACTCTTAACTGTAATTTCCAGACTCCAGACTGCCATATTGAAAATGGACTTTTCAGCTCATTCAATCTCCAACACTAATTCCTCAAAATAAATTTTATATATATATATATATATATTCTTGCAGAAAATCTCTTAAAGAACATTAAGACAGGACCATTGTGATACAGGCCTAAGGGAGAGCAATAGAAGTTCTGTTTTAGGGACAAAAGATCTTCTTCCCTAAATATACTACTGAACAAAAGGCTTAATCTGTGATGTAAGGGCAGCAAGCATTGTTGTATTTAGGGCATTGGTGAAAACTCATCGCAACTGTGGAAGAGAATAGGGAAAAACTAAATCTGACTCCTGGGGAGGTGCAGAATATTGTGCTGTGACCAATTTTATAGTTTGGAAAGGATAGGAGAACAAATAAAGGCTAAATTCATGAGACCTACAAACACGTGCATATTTAACATTAGGGCTTAATCCAAACAACAGAGTAAGTAACCTTCCTCTCCACTTCTTACTTCCAAGATAAAATAACTTTAAAATCAGTTTCTTGTTACAAAATACTGAATTGCATTACATCATTCTGCCACAACTGCAAATCCTGGATATTTTTTATTTGAATGACAAATAACAGAAGAATACTACTGGGAGAAGGACAAGAGAACAAGATCAATAAAAGAGGCCTATATTAAAGCACAGTGCAATGGGTAAATCAAGATATCCCTACAGGAGTTTGATGGCTATGGTACATAGTAGATAAACCTAAAACATATTGCAATTCCTAACTAGATTAATTCAAACACCTCCCTACACTAAATGCCTGGCACAAGCAAAGGCATGCCTATTTTCAGGCATAAAAACTACTTATCTCATATTCTGCTGTTCTATAAAAATGATTGGCTTTCAACAAAAACTTACAAAAACTATGAAAAGGCAAGAAAAAACACATTCATAAGAGACAAAGCAGTCATCAAAACCAGACACAGATATGACACAGATGTTGAAATCATAAGACAGAGTCTAAAATATCTATAATTAATGTGCCAAAGGTGCTAAAGGTAGACAACATGAAAGATAAAATGAGTGATTTCAGTAGTGCTTTGAAACTATAAGAAAGAATAAAATAGAATATTAAAAGTAAAATAAAATTTTAGTAATAAAGATCATCTTTAATAGCTTCATCAGTAGACTCAAGACAGTGAGGAAAAAAATCATCATACTTAAATATAGGTCTTTAGGAATTACCTAAGCTAAAATAAAAAGGGAAAAACATTTTATAAAAATACAAGAGAATACCCAATGTCTGTGGGCCAATATCAAATGTTTTAATATAAGTATAATTGGAATCCCAGAAGAAGAAAAGAAACAGAAATGAATAGAAAAAATATTTCAAGAAATATTGGCTGAGAAATTTCTTAAATTAATAACAGACATAGTTCCAAGGAGCTGAGAGAACACCAGGCTAAATTTTAAAAAAAGAAATCAATATAATACCAAACAAACAAAAAATAACTCATAGAATATTTAAGCTGTTAAAGAAAAAAATACAACAAGAAAATTATGCAGGCAGACAGAGAAAAACAGAAACAAATTCTGAGGAACAAAGATAAGAATGAGAGCAGACATCTTGTCCAGAACCACATAAGCTAATGGAATTGTATCTCAATAGTGTTGGAAAAAAAAAAGAAAACAACAATTCATAATTCCATACATAGAGAACATATTTTCCAAAAGGGAGGTAAAATAAAAGTTTTCTCAGCAAAAATTTAAGGACACAATTACCATCAGTTAAACTCTGTTTGTTTTAAAGGAACTTCTTTTGGAAAAAGAATAGGATAAATGAGTTAAACTTGGATCGATACAAAGGAATGATAAACAATGTTAAAAGAATAAAGGAAGTGACATAAAATTCATTGATTTAAAAATTTTATTGCTATATAAAATAATTGACAGCTTTAAACAAAATTAAAGGATTGTATTGTGTATATATAGAATGTAAATGTAAAAGGATGAAAACAATAGTGCATGTGATGGGATGGAGAAATTGGAGATATATTGCTATAAAGTCCTTAAACTACATATGTAGCAGTATAACATCATTTGAATATGGATTAAGAATTATTAAAGGTGTATATTTCATCACCTAGGGCAAGCATTATTTATACCTAAACTGAAAAAAAAAAGTGTAAATAATAAGTGTGGTTGTAGGGAATTGGTGAAATAGGAAGCTCTAGAAATTGGTACCTCCACCAAAACTAACTGTTGAACAGGCAAAAACCATCTGAATCAAGTATTTTGGATCTCTGGAATCTAGTGGAACCCTGAAACATCCAGGAAAGAGTTGGATGAAGAGACTTGTAAGTCATAGTAAATAGCAATAAATTTCACCTTATTTGAAGGGTATGCCATCCACTATACCATAGCCATATAGCAAGCAGCTGTGGGAACTGCATCCCATGTTCCTGGTATGGCTTGCTGGTTACAACAACATAATACTCAGCATGTCCAGTTCTCAACAAAAAAAATTACAAAACACATGAGTAAGCAGCAAACTATTGCTCATTCTCAGGAAGAAAAGGATATGGCAGAAATTGTCCCTAAAGAAGCACATACTTTGGAACTATTAGTTAAATCCACTCTCTTAAATATGTTCAGTGATTTGAAAGAAACCATGGGCAAAGAACTAAAGAAAATTAGGAAAACATGACCTGGAGAGAGAGAGAGAGAGAGAGAGAGAGAGAGAGAGAGAGAGAGAGAGAGAAATTGTAAAATGGAACCAAACAGATATTTAAACATTTTGATGCTGAATAGTACAAAAATTGAAATGAAAACTTCATTAGAGAGTCAACAGTAGATTTGAGCAGGCAAAGAAAGGATCAGTGAATTTGAAGACAACACGTCTGAAATTATCCAGTGTGGGGAACAGAAAGAAAGTAGAATGCAGAAAAATCAACAAAGCCTGAGGGACCTGTGCCATACCATCAAGCAAATCAATATAAGCATCATAGGAGTCCCAGAAAGACAAGAGAGAAAGTTGCAGAAAAAGAACTGGAAAAAATAATGGCATGAATTTCCAAATTGGATGCAAGGCATGAATATACACATCCAACAAGTTCAATGAAATATAAGCAAAATAAACTGAAAGAAATACATATCAAGACACATTATCATGAAATTGTCAAAATCCAAAGACAAAGGGAGAATTTTGAAAGTAGCAAGAGAGAAGCAACTTGTCACATACAAAGGATTCTCAACAAGATTAAAAGTGGATTTCTCATCAGAAGCTATGAAAGCCAGAAGGAGGTTGAATGATATATTATTATGCTTTGGGTTTGTAACTGCTCTGTCTCCCCATATATCCCAGACACAAAATGAAAAATATTGCATGATCTCTTTTATATGAACTGCTTAGAATAAGGAAACTCATAGAGACAGAAAGAATAGTGGTTATCAAGAGCAGATGGGAGAGGGATGGGGAGTTATTGCATAATGTTTATGAGTTTTGGTTTAAGGTGATGAAAGTATTCTGGAAATACATAGTGATAAAGGTTACACAACATTGTCAATGTACTTAAGGTCACAGAATTTTTACTTGAAAATAGTTAAATGATTTTATGTTATATATATATTTCCACAATAAACAAATTTTAAAATTAATGAATAGAGGAGATTAAATAGGGAAAATAATTTTCAATTAGCACAAGAAAAAGCAGTAAATAAGGGGGAAAAGAAGGAAAAAATTTTAAAAAGCTAATGGATGGTGGGTTTAATGCATTCACAGCAAATAATTACTTTAAATGTGAATGATCAAACACCAGATAAAAGATTGATATTGTCAGACTGAATTTTAAAAATATGTACAAGTCCCAATTATATTATGTTTACAAGAAATTTAATTTAAATATAAAGACACAGATAGGCTAAAATAAAAAAATACCATGCAAACACCAACTGAAATGTAGCAAGATTAGCTATTTTAATCAGATGGAACAAAACTTCAAAATAGATATTATCAGGAATAAATATGGACATTGAAAAATTATAAAGGTGTCAATCTATCAAGTGACTATAACAACCTTAAATATATTGTGTAACATTTTGTATGATTAAAAAAATTTTATGTATCCAGTACATTTAATTGAGAAATGTATGTTTCTATTTAAAAAAATCTTAAATGCAGACACACCTAATTAGAAGAGCTTCAAAAATGCATAAGGTAATGAAATAAATTAAAAGAAGTAACAGAAAAATGCATAATTAAAGATGGAGAATTCAACAATTTTTTCTCTGTAATTGATAAAAACAAGGAGAATCTACATCAGCAAGTACATATAATACCTGGACAGAAACATCAAACGTAAGAATTAATTGGCATGTAAAGAATGCTCAACCCAATAGCAGTAGATATATATATATGTTTTCTTTTAGATACTCTATAATAGTTTTAATTTTTTTTTTATTTTAAAAAAATCTTTAGATTACATAAATGTTACAAAAATTATTTAAGAGATTCCCACATGCTCCACCTGCCCCCCCCCACCCTTTCCCACATTAACAACATCATTCATTAGTGTGGCACATTTGTTACAATTGATGAATACATATTGAAGCACTTCTACTAACAGTGGACTATTGTTTACATTAGAGTTTACACTCTGCCCTGCACAATTTTGTAGGTTAAGACAAAATGTATAACGGCTTGTATCTGTCATTGCAATGTCATGCAGGACAATTCCAATGTCCTGAAACTGTCCCCATGTTGCACTTATTCTTCTGTGTCCCTCCCTTCAGAACCTCTCGTGGCCACTGCTTTTATATCAATGATAAAGTTTTTCCATTGCTAGAATAATAATAATTTTTTAGTAGAATAATAATAAGTTTACTTTAGCCCATTGTTCATTTCCCAATCTTGAGGATTTTGGGGTGGTGATGCCTACTCTGTTTCTAATTGAGTGGGAGCTTAGATCCCAGGGGGGTAGATGATGGAACTACCTTGCAGACACTCTCTGTTCCTTGGGATGGGCATTGTCCATCATCATCTCCTTATTAGTTGTCCTGGGTGAGTCCGGTGAACTGGAGAGTAGGTGTTGCAACTCTGCTGAGATTCAGGACTCAACTGGCACTTGAATGAACCAAATATTTAAGTATCTGGGACATATATTTAACAAGTATAGTGCTAATTATAGGTTGAAATAAAAGGAGCAGAAGAGTCATGTGTAGGGAAATTATAAATAAGTCTAACTCTGTTACACTGGGGGGCATAAATTCCAAAGTAAGACCCACTGATGGGTGCCAAATACCTGAGCTGTCTGTCCTGCCTATAGTGTCTAGATGTCTCTAGAGCCCTCAGAAGCCCCATTGCTTGAGGCATTATTTACTGTGGCAGTCAGTGAGATCCTGCTGAGACATGGATAAGCATAACCTCTAGAATGACCTCCACAGTCACTTTGAAATATCTTAGCCATAAAAACTCATTTATATTTACCATTTCCCCCTTTTGGTCAAGGTTTTTTTCCAGAAGCATTGCTAATTGGTGCTTGGTAATAATTCCTTAGTGCCAGGGAGGCTCATTCCTGGGAGTCATACCCCATGCCAGGGAGAAGGTAATGTGTTTATATGGTGAGTCTGGTTTAGAGAAGGGCCACATTTGAGCAACAAGGAGGTTTTCAGTATGTTACTCCTAGGCAATATATAATACTATATTATGTTTCAATTTCACAAGAAAAAGTTCATAAGTACAATCATCGGTATCAAGAGCCTGGCATAATATTCTTCCTTCCTTCACTAGACACTGCCCTTGTACTCAGGGGATTCTTGTCATCCTATTAAAGAATGTAGCAGAACTCTCATAGATGGAAATTCAATATTCTTTCAGTTATTGGGTGGCTCTCCACCCACTGATACAAGGCCCCATGAACACTTGAACATATTCATCTGCCTTAGAGGCATGCCCCAGGTGCTCCCCTCCACACCACTGCAATTGAAATAGCCAAATAGACCATTTTCTAGGCCATAATGACAAACACACACATATATGCATGCAAAATTCAAAAGAGTTGCAATTATACTGAGCATGCTCGATCACCATAACAGAAATTGTAAATAAATATTTAGAGCAGTGCAGTGTCAAGGAAAATTTAAAACATATTTGAACTGAATAAAAACAATAATACAACATAACAAAATATGTGAGATGAACAGTAAGAATAGTAGGAAAATTTATAGCATTAAATGGCAGCATTAGGAAAGAGGAAATTTCTCAAATCAATTATCTAAGTTTCCACCTAATGAAACTAGAATAAAAGAAGACTAAATAAACTGAAAGTAAGGAAAAGTATGATAATAAAGATAAAGCAGAAAATAACTGAAAACAGAAAATCAATAAAGAAAATCAATGAAACTAAAAGATGGCTCATTGAAGATATCAATAAAATTGATGGACCTCTAAACAAACTAATCAAGAAAGAAATGGAGAAGACAAAAATTACAAATATTAAGAAAGAGAGAGGATATATAATGACAAATAATACATACATCAAAAGAAAAATAGGGAAATACTATGGACAACTTTGGGCCTATTAATTGAATAATATAGATGAAAGAGACAAGTTCTTTGAAAGAGACATATTTCCAAAATTCATTTAATAAGAAATAGATAACTTTAGTAGTCCTAAAAATTAGTTAATAATCTTCCAAAGGGAGTGGATATGCTCAAGTGGTTGAGTGGCTGCTTCCCACATGGAAGGTCCCAGGTTCAGTCCCTGGTGCATCCTAAAAACAAAAAAGCAAACAAACTACAAGCAAACAAATGAAATAACCAACTCAGGGGAGCCAATGTGGCTCAGTGGTTGAGCACTGGCTTCCTACATATGAGGTCCCAGTTCAATCTCCAGCCCTGTTACCTCAAAAAAATAAATAAATAAATAAAAATGACCAAAAAGGTAATATCTAAGCTCAGATGGATGTAACCTTGAATTCTGCCAAACATTTAAGTAATAATTACATCCAGTATATAGAATAGGAGGAATCTCTTCAAACTTATTTTATGAACCTAGCATTAACCTGATACCAAAGCCAGATTTCCTGCCAGGATTTGGTTGGTTGGGGAGGTTTATAAAGTTTTTGGTGTGAAAGAACTGAGGTGGTGATACATGACTCTATAAATTTGTCAAAATCCATAGAACTATACACCATGAAATGTGAATCACTTTTCTGTATAGAATTTCTTTTAAAAAACTCAACTATAATATTGTAGGATCTCAGGATGGAATGAAAACTGAAAAATGAATCTAAATATATTACAAATTAATTAAATAACCACAGTGTAGGAGGTAAAGAAGAAAGGAGCTAACCCAAGTATGTGAAAATAGTGTTTTGCCTCAATACTATATAGTTAAAGGCAAAAATAACTTTACACAAACAATACACTCTAGTTGGTATTTTTTTCTCACAGGGTTTCAACTTTAGATTTCTGAAATTAGTTTATTGTATACTATAATTGAACAAATAGTAAATATATTGTAGATAATGCAAGCCAAGTTTAACAATATTGGAAAATGAAAAGAAATTATGCTGGATTGAACTAAGGATTATCAATATGAACTCAGTTTTCAAATATACTTAGAGGTAAGTAGATACAGAGATGAATAGACATGTATGTATAAATAGGGATAGTATTGAATTATAACCCAAGGAATATAGTAAATAATAATGAGCTGTTATAGCTATAAATAACAATAAATAAATGGGAAAGAAGAACAACACTTCCTTAGAAAAGAATTCCATTTAGTAAATGTAGAAGCAATAAAAGAAATAGAAAAATCACTGCGAGAGCACTGCAGTAATAATTGCCACAGTCAAGATCTGTCGTATAAATTGGTAAAAGATGACTCTGGTACATTGGTCACTATATTGCTTATTTCATCACAGCAGGCAAGGACAATTGGTTGTCCCAAAGCTTATTGGCACCAAGCTAAAACTCTCACACAGTTGTTTTAAATATAGTCCAAATAAGTTTATTTTTAGTCATTTAGAGCCTGCCTGCTTTGAATACAACCCTAAACTATTCCCAATATCTGCTAATCATAGATAAGACAAACCCCAAGACTATAAATGACCCAAAATTGCTGCTACCTTTTAGAGATTTCTGACCCAGAGACTTCCCACCCTGCTTGTGGGCGCCATCGCCTAGACCCATAGAGTTCTTCTCTGATTCCCCTCTCCCCAAGGAGTTCCTTTGCCCTGGCCCCCTTTTAGGTGTGGTCTCCTGCCACTGCCTCTGGAAGATCTTTTGCTGAGAGGGATTTCCTCTCTTAAGCAAACTGGTCTAATTACTCCTCAAAGTTCATTGTGTGCAACTGCCATCTCTTGGTCATTTTTTGGAATAACCTCCAAATCCTCAATTTGAGATCCAATGATAAATGCTAAATCTTGTAAATGAAAGTTTAAGCAAAAATAAATAAATAAATAAATAAATAAATAAATAAATAAATAAATTGCATAGTCTCGAACTATCTCCCACGAAGTATTTAGTAATTTAAAAAGGGAAAAAAAATAGAAACTTTACTTTGGGGAATCCTGATAGTCTCCACTTTAACCAAGTGATCAACATCAACTTTATCAGTAATAAGTCAAAATTGTATAACCTCAATGTAATAATGTAAAACACTAAAGAAACTGAAAGAGTAATTCTATAAAATACCTGCCCAGTACTCTTCCAAAGAGTCAAGGTCATAAAATACAAGGACTGACTGAGGAACAGTTCTAGATTAGAGGAGGTAAGGAGACATGACAACTAAATGCAATCTGGGATCCTGGATCAGATCCTGGAACCAAACTAAAAACAAAAACATATGGTTGATATTGTTAGAAAATAAGACTGATTCACGATGTCTAAAATTAAGCACATTTAATGCCTTGAAAATTTAATATCAAGTCATTTTTGTTTGCCTTTGGAGGGCGATGTTGGTCCCTAAGCTTTTCTAAATTCATATATGCATTTTCCACAGGAAGTTAATCTAGAAGATTTCCATTATAAACGAATCAAATATCAACTATACTATCTTCCTGAAAAAGAAAAAAAAAACTTTCTAGATTTCACAAATCTATAGAGTTGAAATAAAAAGACATTATTAAAAATATTTATATTTTTAATCCAAACCTTCTTCCACTCAACCTTGGTAACAAATAAGTAATATAGCTCCTGTGAAAAAATTGGTGAAGACACTGACCCTCTTCTATATGCATTCATGTATCAGTTATCATAATGGCTTCGTTTAATAAGCATGATCATTCTCAAAAAAATCTGACTGTAAATATTGGTCTCATGTTCTAGGACAATTAATTGTAAGCCTTGCATTTATTCCCTCTGAATTATACCAACATTCATTATTATATCATTTGTTGAAGTTCTGGAAGGTATTTTTTTGTTTTCCTCTTTTCCGTTTATCTCCTCTAGATGTATGTGGTCAAGAGGGTCACAATTCTAAAAAGTGACACTTCAACACCAATGCTCTGACCAAAACTACCTTTTATTAATTATAATCTAAGAACCAGTTTCAAAATATGTATTTCCAACTTCTGGAGCTATTTCTTCATTTTGGGGCTTCCGAGTCTGTTTTCTATTGTCAATGAAGACAGCTTCTGTAAAAATGGGGGAAAGCCTCCAATTTAAAAATAGCTTCCTCTAAGTCCTTCAAATAAGTTTACTGAGTGTGCAAAAAAGTATTCTTTATGCTAAAGATATCTTTCTGTATTTCATTAAATGTAGACCTATTTAAATTTAAAATTAATGTCATTCTGTGTTAGACTGAATATCCATCCACTTCTAGAAATTTAGTTCTGCTGACCATGTGTAATTTAACTCCACTACAAAATCCATTAGATACCAAAATAATGCAATTTTAAAAGTTTGTAATTGGAATGTGCTGAATTATGTTCTCAGTTCTTAGAGCAATGATTGTTATATGAATAGATTTATATGGTGCCATTTTCTGTTTTATTATAGGCTTTGTCACAAGAATGAGGTGGTAGAATTTTATGTCTCATATAGTATGTCAATTACAGGATTCTACTATATAGCTTTGACCTTTACAATGTTCTTTGATTTGATTGGCTACTCCTTGCATTTTTCCCTTGCTTGCTGTCCTACTAACCTGTAGGGAAGATGTAGAATGGACAGCCAATTAAAGTGCAGAATGTTGAAAAGGTCAAACAGTACAATATGATATCTCTACTCAGAATATATCAGATAAAAACCAGATGGTGTAGTTATCCTACAAGGATAAGTATAATTATGGTTCCAGGGAGGAAAAAAAGAGCAAAAGATAGTCATTTCACAGTTCAGTTGACAAACTACTGAAGTAATATTTTCCTGAATGTCTTAATCATTTTCATATTTAAAAAGTGAAAGCCCATTTCAAAAGCGAATAAAAGGTACACTTTGTTTTGACAGGTAGATCAACTTTTTTGAAATTTGTTAATATATCTATGTCTATATATCTGAATATATTTGAATAAAACATAATTTCCCCGGATATTTGACCTCTCTTTTGTTAAAGGTACTACACATTTTTAAAAAATTTCTTCTGGTATTTCATTAGAGTTGACTATCATAATTTTATAATCTTCAGTGAATAAATATAAGTAATACAATGACAGCATCACACTTTAACAAAAATTTAGTCATCTTTTCCTTCATATATTTTTCCATTGTCAGAAAAATGAAATATGACCTTTAAAAGAATATGTAATTACCTATCATTGTTGTAAAAACTCTGAGTGTTTATTATGGCAGCATTGTACTACATGTATACTTTCATTTCATAATTTCAACTGTATGCAAGCAATGTCCCTAGGGAAAAAACTAGTTTTGTGTTAATAATCATCACTCAGTATTATGTAACTCCATCAAAAACAACAACCAAATATCAGCCTCAGAGTCACTCCCAAAATAAATTTTACTTTACTTGCTTTTGATCTTTAATCCAATTTTATGTCTCTTTTTGATCAATTTGTTTAGAATGTTACAAGTTAACTCTACACATTAAAATTTTATACTGCACAAAAATCAATTAATCCAAAATACTTTAGAGATAAACTAATAACACCTTGTGCTGAATAAGTTAGACCTGAATTGGACAGCTATGGCCTTACCCAGATATAAATTGAATATCTGTTCCAACCAGATAAGCATTTAGGGAGAAAATATTAATGTCACAGGCTCTTAGTATGTTATATCCTTTTTTATGGTTATCTTCTAAATTCTCCAGAACTAAGATATTTACAATCTCTATGGGCCCATCTGTCTCTGTATTTGGCTAGTCTATTACTTAGTCTTACTCTCTATGCTTGACTAATGATTACTTATCCCACAATAAAGGTACCTTGGTATGATTGTCCCAATACCACAGTTTGCACCATGTCAGAATTGTATTGCATGTTTCACAAAGAAGTCAGGTCTTATCACCATGAAAATAGTGTGGATAATCACTTTATTAAGTTTAAAAGACCAGAGTTTAGGGTAAGTTTCTAGGTATGCAATCATATTTCTATGCAGTAAGAATAAGAATTTAGAGTGAGGAGAATAATAATCAACCCATACAAGTGTGTTCATCCATAACTTATATTTTAAAGATACTATCTGATAAACAATAGTGCATCATGAACTGAATGTTGAAAGAATGATAGATGGAGTGAAAGGGGAAAATGGACTATGCATAGTGAAAAGACACGAAAATACATGAAGGTGAGCTATAGCAAGGTCATAATAGATAAACCAATAATAAGGGCGTTAGGGAGTAATGGTAATGACATGGGAAAGGTAGTTCAGTTTCAGACTCAGGTGTCAAAATAAGGAGTTTGGAATCCATTATATAAACAAAGGAGATCGGGACATGCTATAATTATTGGTATATAACATCTATTAGTGGTTGGATTTGTAGTATAGGTATGAAGTAAACACGATCTTAACCAGCACAGCAAGATCACATTGGAGAGGCAGTAACGTGAAATTAACACAAAAAGTATAGTGAAAATTGAGGCCTGGAAGCATACAGAAGTTGAAGGAGAAAATTAAAACTGGAAGCTTAAGAAGAGATGACTAGAAAAACATGTGGCAGGAATGAGAGAAACTGAAATGTCACGGTAAGAGCAATTGCACTTAGAATTTGTTTTGGTTTGTTTTCTTTGGGAAATAATTTAATTATTTAATTGCTTGGCAAAACATGCTTCATTCTTTCATTCATTTAGTTAGAAAATAAGCTGTAGAGGACATCCTCTGTGCCAGACAGCGCCAAACATGCCACTGGACAATGATGAAATTGGGGAAAGTGCTGGAGAAAGTGCATCTATACTCTATCTTCAGGATTCTGGAGAAAATTCCTGTTCCCATGGATCTAACCTACTCATGTGGGAAACTGACACCAAGCAACACCAGAAGTAAAGAAAGAGACAAATGCTGAAAAGAAAAACTAGAGTAAGAGAGTAAGTATAGAATGATTGGGGAGGGACTATGTTAGATAAAGTACTCAGGGTAAAGCTCTCTGAACCAATGCTATTCTAACGGAGGCTTGGAATCTGTAAGGATGAGTGATGCAAAAATCTGAAGTAAGAGAGTCCAAGTACAGGGAAAATCAAATCAAATCTAGTTCTGTAGCCAGATTGTGCTAGATATAATAAAAATATAGCAAGAGAACCTATGAAATGAGCAATAATAAGAGAGAAGAATAGGGTATGCTGCCAAGAAAAGACATAATTAAAATATAAAACTAATTGTGATAATATAGAAGAAAAATAACAAGACTCTTTAATGTGTGACAAAATAGTTTATATTAATTTTTACATACCAGAGTAAAAGTATCAGATTACTCCTAAACAATTTTTCTGGCATTATAAATTCTATAAATATTGCCATGCAAAGCTTTTTGCTTATTTGAATAATTATTGAATACACAGATTTGAATAATCTCTTAGATTGCTGAAACTAGAAAGATGCGTGGTTGGTCAGTGACCTGTGAACCTAGTGTGCTGGAACCATGGCATTCTCTCTTACTGTCTTTTGGAATTTCAGTGTCCCTGAGGGGAAATTTGTTATTCTATAGTTAATCGCCCTTGGGTTAAAAAAAAAGAAAAGAAAAAAAAAGTTACTCAAGTCCTTTCATTGAGAATAGACAGAATATTCTTCCATAGTAGCATAAGTTATTTTACTAAGATGATATAGTAAAAGGTGAAATGTAGAATCTCCTTGCTTTGCCTCTCCCCCTCTCTCTCCTATAATCTATTTTCTTAGAAAATTTAACAAACTTCTTTGGAAAATGGAAGGTTTGTCCCAACACCAATGCTGTAGCTTGATTGTCACTCAGTGATACAAATAGGTAATTTTATCACAGACGTTAAGAATTTAATATAAAAGAGGTTTGTGACATAAGGAGATACTTTACCTTACCACAAAAGATAGGTTTCTTCTAGCTTATATATTTTTGGTTAATGGCACCATAATGCACCAGGTTAAAAAATTTCTTATTGGGCACTGCTCCAGTTTTCCTCTGACTTCTCCTGCAAAAGTAAAATTGGTATATCTTTTTATAGCTAAATGAATCTAAACTAATGCAAATTGCATTGGCTTCCCACTTCCTAATAACTAGTTCCAAATTTCAGACGTGTGAATAATGCTTGTCATAAATATTTTCTAATCTGTCCAACTATGTGATTATCCCTAGAGTCCTTTATTACCATGACATATTTCAACCAAAATGAACAGATTGCAATTCCCAAGCAAACTTTGTGATACTTCTCCTATACCTTTTGCTCTAACAAGGTATGAATTTTTAACAAGGTATGAATTTCCCCGTTTGTGTATGTGTCAAATTCTTAACCATCTTTCAAAATCTAGCTTATATGTCACATATTTCAATAAGTATTCCCCTAAAACAATTTTAAAAAAATTTACTCCGCTATCCTCTGAAATTCCAGAGAGGTGTGTACCATTTTGTGGCATTTACCACAAAGATGGTGAAGAACTTTGGATCAAGAATTAAAGAGTTTAGTTTTGAAACTTGATACCTTATTTATTAACTCCATGACTTTAGTCAAATTACTTAATAGTTCTGAAACCACAGATTCTAAAACTGTGTTAAGGAACTGTTGTCAAATTAATCCATGAGACAGGTAAAAATTGGAAATAAAGGTTTTTGGCAAAATATTTCAGGGTTTTGTATGTTTTTTTTAATTGGTGAGTTATTTGGTGAATTTATTTTCCTTGATTTGATTTTTGGTAAATTGATTTTAGGCAAGTTAACCAGATATAGTATAAATGAAGTCTTGTCCAGTGGGTCTAGTAGATAGTCGTTAATGGCTAATATTATTAATGCTAATAATGTAGAATGAATAAATTCTTCTTTCAGGGTTGACTTTCAGGGGGTATACAATACACACACACATGTGCGCATATTCTTTTTACTCTAGAAAACTACTTCTGGATAAGAGACACCAAATATCATTGATTCACAGAAATTATTTGATGATGTTTCACCACTGTACAGAGAATACATGGTCTAAGAATAAAAAGTATTAGAACTGTAAAGTGAGTCTGATGAAGAAACTGCATTTAAATTATAAATTAATATTTTACTATCGATACCAGAAGTGTTAAATTTAGCTTTGGCATGATATGGTACCATGTATGTAAAAAGTATCATAGGACAATCATGTAAGTCTATAATAAATCCTAATTGATGAGATATACATACACATATATGTATACAAGTATATGAAGTTTTAATAGACTGATATGCAAAATGTAATTTAAATTCCCTCTGAGGGCACCTCTCATTTCAAGAGAAAACTTGGATTTACAGAGCATGGGATTGATGTACTTTCATATTTTGGAATCCAGTTAGCTGATTTAATTGAGATGGTGGCAATTGAGTCCTTTTTTATTAGCTATCAATTTCTTTGATTACTTACATTTGTCCAGATTTGTGCCATAAGAGGCTAATTAGGTCTACAATGATGTAATTAATTTTATTTCTCCATAATTGACATTCATGCAATTTTTGAAATACTATTTCTACTGATTTGGGGAGTTCTGGAAAACCCAGCAAATTTCTGTTTGAAATTCGTTGTCTTAGGATTGCTCCCCACTGTTTGTCACCTTCCCCTAATTCCAAGTGCCAGTATAACAGTGGCACTTACACATCGCCCTGACTTTGGGGAAAGAGAATCTTGAGCAAGAGGCCTCCTCTGTCTTCCTCATCATCCCTAAAGCATAGCTTGCTGGAATAGCAATTTGAGTTGAGTTTAGTGCCATTTGTGACTGATATCAGTCTGTATGACTTCTCTTCATAAGATCTAAATATCTTACTTCTTATCCTACCCCTATGCTCCTTTTATCCAACAACATGTTCTTAGATACTTTGACTATGAACATTGGGAGGTTCATAGGCTATTATTAGAAAATCTTCTCTAACATAAGGTGGCAAGCTCCATGAGACTGTTCTGCTCATAAATCCAAATACTTTCTTCAAAACATTTGCTAATCTATGACCCAGTTACCATGATATTTGTTTGTGAAATGTATTTGCTTCCTTTTTTTCCCTGCAACTGCATTTTCCTTGTCCTTGTAGAAAAACTACAACATCTGGTTAGTATCTGATATATTCTGAGTAGAGATCACATATTGTACTGTCTTGACCTTTTAATAATCTTATGGATTTCCTGAACTAAACCATAGTTAGCAATACACAGGAATTTTCTTAAATCCCTTTGAAATATGTGGAACATATATTAGAGCTTTCTTTTTTTCTGCTTGCCACTTCCTGCCTCAAATTAAAGTCTTCTGTCACCATTCATTTCCCTCTCCTCAAGTGTTCAACATATAGCCTACATGTTCTCCATGCTCCAGGTCTTGCTCTTAATATGAAAAGTGAAGCTACAAAATTACAAATTATTATTCTCTTTTAGAAATCTGACTTTTATAAGAGCACTGTGGTATTTAGATTACTATCTGATAATTTTGATAGCTATTTTTCAAAACTGAAAGCTAAAACAAAACTGACCTAGTTTATTCAACTACCTCACACAAGAGGTGTAAAAAAGTAGGGGTGAGGGAGGATGGAATAAATTACAAGTGACTTAAGAAACAAATCAATCTAATCAATGCAAACTTTGGTGTTATTTGGTATCTGATTCAAACATAGCAAAGAAGAAGAAAATCCTAACTGAAAAAAAGAAATTTTTAAGGCATTTCAGCAAATGTCAACATGAACTTGATATTTTATGACATTAAAACAATATTTTTAGATGTTTAGCCTAAGAAAAAATTTCTTTAACAGTTATCAAGAAATACTAAATATTTTAAGGTAAAATAAGATTTCAGAAAGTTTCTTTACAAAATTCTAAACAATAAATAATAAAAATGCATGGGTGGAGGAATAGATGTTTCAAGATTGGCAAAATGCTGATAATTATTGAAACTTGAGCAGAGGTACATGGAAAGTGATTATTTTATCTTATTATTGTGAGGTATGTGAAATTTTTTTACAATAAAATTTTTTTAAAATTTCTATTTCTGTTAATGGAAAGTAGTTAATATCTGACAAAATTTCTTTATGACAATAATAATAAACTCTGCCCCCTCCTCTCTAAAAACAACAACAATAATAAAAACTACTTTGAAGGCATTACAAGGTGTTGAAAAGAAAGAACTGGTAAACATAGAACCTTTGAAAGAAGGGAAATACAACATATGAGTTTCATATTTAATTTGCTTTTCCGTTGAGGACACATACCACTCAGTGATAAGTATTAAATGAGCTTACAGTTCAGGACTATGTGTATGAGTGATAATTGTAAAAAAGGTGCCAGAATTTTATAATAAAATCCTAACTGTGGATATAAATGCCCACCTAATACTTGGCTGAAAACTAAACTACTCTTGCACAAGGTATGACTCCAAGAAGTCTAACAGCAAATAAAAGCTGTGAGACACAGAAATAAACAGGAAATTTCAGCCAATGCATAGTGCATGGGATAAAAAGTTTGGTATTTAAATCCTGCCAAATTAGACACATTGAGCTTTCCATTAAATTGCTAATTAGCTCATGACTTAAGAATAAGGAACATGTTTCAGAAATGATATCTGCACACCAGTTTTAAGGGTAATACCAAATTGCACTTTCCTTTAAAAAAGCTAAACACAAGGTTTCAGAGAACCAAGGTGGTCCACATATAAATTAACAGCATGTTCATGCAAATTCCAATGTTAAGAGGAACACACAAGTCTCTATGACATATCAAAAATGGCCAGTATACAATAATAAAATGAATAAAGGAACATAACCAGTGAAATGTATCATAATATCAAGCAATCTAACACTATATAATTTGGGCCCCAGAAAGAAATGAAGCAGAGAATATGGCAAGGATGTTTTAAGTAATATTGGCATAAAACTTCAGTTCCTGAATGACATTGCAATGACAGATACAGGCCATTACAAATCTTGCCATAACCTACAGAATTGGTTGGGAGAGTGTAAATTACAATGTAAATTTTAATCCACACTTAGTGGCAATGCTCCAAAATGTGTTCATCAATTGCAATGAATATACCTCACTAATGAAGGATGTTGTCAATGTGGGAAAATGTGGGAGGTGTGGGAAACGGGGCATATGGGAATCTCTTATATTTTTTAGATGACATTTGTATAATCTAATTATCTTTAAAAAAAGAAAAAAGAAAAAAATAGATAAGTTGGAATTCATCAAAACTTAAAAAAAAAAAAAAAATCAACTCATGATTTCAGAAAGATTAGCAATCCCCAATTAGGATAGATGCAAAGAAAGCAACACTTAGGCTCCTCATAGTCACACTACTAAAAACCAATGACTCTTCAAAGTAGACAGGAAAAAAGACACACAGAGATAGACATAATGTGTAGAAAATGTCAATATAAAATGATGGCTGATTTATCACCAAAATAATGGAAGTTATGAAGGAATAACAGGAAAGTAAAACTAGCATTTGATATCTCACAAAACTGTTCTTCAAAAATGAAGGCAAAATAGAAATATTTTCAAAGGTAAGCTAAAAAATTTAATGTTCACCAGATGCTATTGCAAGAAATGCTAAAAGTTCTTTAGGTGGCAAGGAAATGATACCAGAAGGAAATATGGATTAAAAAATGAGAGGAGAGCTGGAATTTTGGAAAATTATAAAAATGGTATTATTGTCTTTATTTTCACAAAAATTCAATTGCCTGATTAAAGCAAAAATGATAATGGTTTGTGGTAAGTAACAATTTGTTGAGATAGAATTATAATAAATAAACACAATACCCAAAAATGAGAGGGGCTGAATGAAATGATACTGTTATAAAATTTCTATATAAGAAAGAAATATAATAATATTAATATAAGGTAGGATGTCATAAGTTAAGGATATATATTGGAATCCTAAAGGCAAACACAAAAAAATCTAAAAATGAACATCTGATAACCCAAGAGAGTGAGACAAACTGAAATATTAAAACCAGAAAAGAAAAAAAAAATAAGGTTAACAACAACAAACTAAAAGGTGGCAGGAAAGGAGGAAAAATCCAGAAAAGCTACATAAAAAACAAAGAACAAGACAAAAGACTTACGCATTAAATCTCAATAATAACATTAAATGTAGTGGATTTAATTGTCTGAAGTAGTTGTCAGCCTGGAGAAAAAAGTAAACACAACGAAAGCTATTTATAAGAAAGTTATAAAAATCTGAGTTGAAAATAAAAGGATACAAATATAAAGCATAAGAAAATTGATATTATTGTATTTACATCAGATAAAATAGACTTAAAGACAAGTTATATTATCAAAGATTTTAAAAGTGGGGTGGGGTACGTCATTTCATAATGACAAAAGAAACTTTAGAATGTAAACCCAGGACTGAGGGTCTCATTGATGTAAACTGAGTAAGATCCCAGACATCTTTATATTAACTAGAAGTTCAAACTCCACTATCATTGTATCAGGTAAGTGTCCCCTGTGATCAGAGCCATCTAAGGACAAAAGAAAAAGAAGTAGAAGAGAGACAGAAACGTGAATAGACTCAATCTGAATGAAAATAGATGTTAAATTGAAAGACTAAATTACTTTGAAGGGCCAATGTTTTCCCCTGACATTAGAAGAAATAAGATCTTTTAAGTAAGTAATAAGAGCTTTTAAGTTCTTCTAACCAAAAAATAAAGTTTCATTTTTTACTCATGATTTCTAAAGTGTAATTTTAACATAGTTCACATGTATACATTTTTTAAAAATTAAACTTTTATTTTAGAACAGTTTTATATTTACAGAAAAATTGTGGCAATGTTATGATGATTTCCCATATCCCCAATACCCAGTTTCCCATATTATTAACATCTTCCCTGAGTATGTCAGAAAAGTACTGAAATTGTAAACTTGACAGGATAGAAAAAGGAATTGCTCCTCAACCAGAATCAGAAAAATATTAACTAAAAAGCCCTTTGAACTATAAAATCTGTTTAAATTAAATTTTGCAGAAAGATTAAATCAAGGATATGGCCTTTATGTCAGTTACTTAAAACTCTGAATGGTTTAATATATTTTAGAATAAAGATCGAACTCATTTTGTGGCTTATAGAAGTGTTTAAGAAAAGTGTATATATGTGTGTGTGTGTGTGTGTCATTCATCAAAACTTTACATGCTTAACTAAAATTACATTGAGAGATAGAAGAATAGGGTTGCATCTATTGGCATCTATATGCAGCTAACAAGAGTCAGATATATAAGATGCCAACAGAGTTTGTGGGACCTTAAAATTTATTGTCAAAAGAAACATTAGCTTGGATTAAAAGAAGCCTGGAGTAGTCAAGATCTATGGCAGGATGAGGGTTGGAGAATGCTGCTTAGCCCCCAAGAAGGATGCATTTCCCAATGCATATTTTAGATGTGTCCAAAGAATAATCTTCAAAAAGGAGGAATCTGAATCCCAGAAAACAATTGACACTTAAAACCAGGGCACAGAATAAGGGACTAATCAAGAAACATCCTTTACTCTCAGAACAACAGACCCTCCTAAGATTTCCAAATTACTGGAGAAAAGTCTGTTTGTCTTTCATCTTTCCACTTTCTATTGTTATTTATATATATATATCTTTTCACTCTCTCAGTGAATCCATTTCTTGCAGTCAAACTGTTCCTACTTTTCCAACAGTAAATTGGGTAATTAGGTTAAGATAACTTGTATCTCAACACATTGTTACTTATCACAAAACATTGTTATTGGTTTTGCTTTAATCAGGCAATGGAATTTTTGTGAAAATAAAGGCAATAATACCATATCCAGACTTGATACAGATTACTGCTGTTAACCTACCATGAAGATAATGCAGTTTATCACCCAGATCCTGGATTTTAAGCATAATGACTGGAGACTGTAAAGGAAAATTGTGGTAGTTACTGAACATGTTTTTGAATAATCCAGACACATGACAAGATTGTACATCCCTGCCCTCCTCTAAAAGAAAATGTGACTATCTACCTTGATTTGATCAATGTAATGAGAGTAGAAGTGATGAATAACACTTCCAGGTAGAATCTTCAAGAGCTGTCAGCCTAGGTGCCTGATTGACTTTGATTTTAGGCTTACTGAAATTTAAGTAAAATATCCAAGTCAACACAATCTGTTACAATACAGAGATGGGAATTGAACACTTGACTCTTTTCATAGAAAAGTATGTGCTCTTAGCCACATTAATACAATAGAAAAATTTTATAAAATATAAGAAAAGGCAATTCACAGAGGAATTACTCTGTTAATCCAAAAGATATAAAATATTTATTTCAGTAAAAGCAAAGATGCATGAAAAATAACACTATCACTATAATGACTATTATATTGATAGAGATTACATGTTCACAAACACACCACACATGCAAAGTGCAATATTCAAGATAATCCTGTGAAATTGGCAGTTATATATATGGTTTTACATTGTATATATGTTCTGGAAGTAACATGGCAATATTTATTCAATACCAAAATAATGTGCATTCCCTTAGCTCCAGCAATAGCATTTCAAGGAAGTTATCATAAACTGATATTTTAACAAGCACACAAAATTAATGTATATGAATATATAAAATGCATTGTCACTTCCAATCATTTTATAGGCCAATGTAATTCATATGATCATGTCAAAATTCATATAGACAAAGAATGCAATGCCATCAAATGCATGAAAGGAGAATAAATGGAATATGCCAAAATGCCTACTACAGACTGTCCATCTGTCACCAAACATTTAATACACATTGTTCCTTTTTGAGTCATACTTTTGAAATTACTGAATTTCTTTCTTTCCCTGCTTCTACACCTTTCCCTCAAATTAGATTGGTTACCTTGAACCTATAAAGCTCTTATGAAAAAGCCATTAATATAATTTCTTTTCCCTCATTTAACTTACCCACTTGAAAGAATTTACCTGGTGTCATAGCCATAGATGTTGGGCCTACGTTTTCTGGAATATTATAATTCATTCAGAGTTTTTAAAAATAAATGCAATGGTTTACCTCTTAATTTGGCCATTGCATTGAGACTAGTAACTCAAAGCATTACTCAAATTTACGTTTTCCTGAGTGGGGTCTAAAATAAGTGAATTTTCCAACATTTTAATGCCATGAATTTTTAGAATCAGTCTAATTCCTTTCATTTTTACTTGCAAAGTAGAAGATTGTTTTCTAATTCCATCTGTTTCTTATCATTTCTATCACATTTAACAAACAATATTCTATTTCCCAACTTTCAAATAGATCTAAACATTCATTAAGGAAACTATCTGTTGCATAATTAATATATTGTTCAATCCAAGACACTTACTGGGACTTTACTGAGAAAACAGATGGAGAGCCACCCTAAATATTTGCTGTCCAAATCATGGCAGATGAAAGATTTTACAAAGTACTTAAGTAGTATATAACCAAGATTACAGTTTTTCTAGCTTCCAAAGATCGCTTTTTCATTCTGTGTGAAAAGACTGCTAATTCAATGCCAAATATTTTAACTTTGTGTGACAGTAGCACCCACCTTCTATATATTACATTTTTATCAGAGAAAATGAGATAATTTATTTTTCAGCTAAAAAAGAATCCTTAAACACAAAAGTTGGCTAAAGTGACTCAAGAAGAAATAGAAGACCCCAACTGAATGATAACAATTTAAGAGAATGAATTAGTCATCAAAAATCTACCCACAAAGTACTTCCAGGGTCAGATGGCTCACTTGTGAATTTTAACAAACATTCAAAGAATTACCATTAAACTCTCCAAAAAATCAAAGAGGAGGGAATACTTCTTAAGTAATTGTATGAGGTCACCATCACTCAAATACCAGATAAAGATATCACAAGAAAATAAAATTACAGACCAATATCCCTTAAGAATATAGATGAAAATATTGGCCACAAAATACTAACAAACCAAATACAACAGCACATTAAAAGGATTATACAGCACAACCAAGGGGAATTTATCCCAAAAATGCAAGGATTGTTCAGCATGAGAAAATCAATTAAGGTAATACACCACATTAATGGGAATGAAGGTTTTAAAAAAGTGATCATCTCAATTAATGCAGAAAGAGCATTTGACCAAATCCAGAACCCCATTTTGATAAACACATTCAGAAAACTAGGAATGGAAGTAAATGTTCTCAACAAATAAAGAGTACATGTGAGAAACCTGACAGCTAATATGATACTCAGTACTGAAAGGCAGAAAGCTCCCTCCTTAGGATCAGGAACAAGACAGGAATGCTTGCATTCACTAGTGCTATTCAGCACCATAGTAGAATTTCTAGCCAGAGCAATTGGACAAGAAAAAGAAATAAAAGGCATCCAAATTGGAAAAGAGCAAGTATTAGTTCCCCTCTTCCCACATGACATGATCCTACATATAGAACATCCATCCCAAAGCATCTACAAGAAAGCTACCAGCACTAATAAATGTTTCGGCAAAGTGGCAAAGTACAAGATCAACATGCCAAAATCAGTGTTGTTTCTATACACCAGCAAAGAATGATCAGGAAAGGATGTAATGAAAACAATTCTATTTAAAGTAGAAACTAAAATAATCAAATATATTAGAATAAATTTAACCAAGGATATAAAAGACTTATAAACAGAAAACTCCAAATCATTGCTGAAAAAAAAGTAAAGTAGACTGAAATCAGTGGGAAGACAGTCTGTATTCATGGATTGGAAAACTAAATATTTGTAAGATGTCAATATTATCCAAAGTGATTTACAGATTCAACAGCATCCCAATGCAAATTCCAACAGCCTTCATTGCAGAAATCATAAGCCAGTCATCAAATTCATATAAAGGAAAAAGAACTCCAAATAATCAAAAACATCTTGAAAAAGAACTACCTTGGAGGACTCACACTTCCTGATTTCAAAACTTATTACAAAGTTATAGTAACCAAAACAGTGTGTGAATGGCACAAAGACAGACATATAGACCAGTGGAATTGAATTGAGAGTTCAGAAATAAACCCATGAGGTCCATGGATAACTGATTTTTGAATAAGGTGCTTTATCCACCCAATGGTGAAAGAATAGTTTCTTTAACAAATGATTTGGTAAAAAACTGGATATCCACATGCAAAAAATGAAAGTGGGTCCCTTCCTCAAACCATATACAAAAAATTAATTCAAAATGGATCAAAATGGGGGGATGGATGTGGCACAAATGGTTGGGTGTCCGTCTCCCATATGGAGAGACCTGGGTTTGATTCCCGGGACCTCCTGGTAAGTAAGTAAGTAAGTAAATAAATAAATAAATAAATAAATAAAAATAATTTTAAATAATGGATCAAAAGACATCATATAAGAAGAAAAGTTATAAAATTCCTATAAGAAAACATAGGAGAATATCCTCAATATTTTGTATTAAGAAACTGATTCTTTGACTTTAAAAAAAAGAAAACATGAAACAAACAAAAAAAATAGATAAATTGGACTCCATCAAAATTAAAAACTTTTGTGCAGCGAAGTTGCCAAGAAATTGAAAAGATAAGCTTCAGAATGGGAAAAAATATTTTGAAACCATGTATGTGAGAAGGGTTTGGTATCCAGAATATGTAAAGAACTGCTACAACTCAACAACAAAAAGAAAGACAATCCCATTAAAAATGAACCATGGTCTTGAAAGACATTTCTCCAGAGAAGATGTACAAATAGCCAATAATTACATGAAAAGATCCTCAACACCATTAACAATTAAAGAATGCAAATCAAAACTACAATGAGATCTTAACTCACACCCATTCAAAGGCCTATTAGAAAAAAAAAAAAAAACAGAAAATAACAAGTGCTGAATTGGATGCAGAGAAAAAGGATCTCTTGTGCTTTCTTGGGTTGGTAGGAATGTAAAATGGTTCTGTCATGTTGGAAAACAATTTGAAGTTTCCTCAGAAAGTTAATTGCAGATTTACTATATGACTTAGCAATCCTAGTTTTAGGAATATACCCCAAAGAATTGAAAGCAGGTACTCAGACAGATATCAGTACACAAATGTTCGTAGAAGAATTTTTACATTAACCAAAAAGTGGAAGTAATCCAATTATACATCAATGGATGAATGGATTAAAAAATATAAAATATACATACTACAGAATATTATACAGTCATAAAAAGAAATGGAGCTCTGATATATGCTACAGATACATGAATGAACCTTGAATTTTTCATGTTGAATGACATAAGCCAGACACAAAAGGACAAATATTGTATGATTTCACTTATATAAAATAAATAGATTATGCAAATTCATAGAGACAGAAAGTAGAATGCAAGGTATCAAGGGCAGGCATGGGTGAAGAATGAGGAATTAAAATTTAATGGGTACAGAGTATCTGTTTGGGTTAATGGAAAAGTTTTGGTAATGGATGGTCATGGTGGTAGCATAACATTGTGAATTTAGTTAGCACAATTGAACTGTGTCTTTCAAAGTGATTAAAACGGAAGAATGTTATGTTGTATATGTGTTACCACAATGAACGTATTTTTTAAAAGAAAGCAACCCCCAAATAATTATGGCTTAACGCAAAATAAGTTCATTTATTTCCTATGGTGCTTATTCATCATGGACTGGCAACAGAGCTCTGTCCTTTTGATAGACCGCGTTACCCAGCTATTGGAGGACACATCTGGCACCTGGGCTTTTGTGATCACTGGAGAATGGGGAATGAAACATTAAAAGTCAAAAACTTACTTCTAACAGGAAATCACATGTATCATTTTGTTTGCATTTCATTGACAAAGCAAGTCATATGACCACAAATAACTTTACGGGCTTAGAGAAATGCAACATTGACATTTTCTCCCTATCCCCTTCCCCTCCAAAAAAATAACTGTAAATATCAATGACTAGTTATACTGAGTCTCACAAAATCTATTGCACTTTTCCTTTGGAATGAATAAGCCTATATTTTTGCATTCATTTTTTGTTGTGCAAACCATTGTTTAGCTCTTATTTTACTAGTTTTATTATTGCATTTGTTTTACCCAACCAAGTTAAAGATTCACTAAAGCAGATCTATATATATATATATTTTTTGCTTCAGATATATGGAAGAAGGTAAGTCATATTTCTAAAGTTTATACCTAGCTTCCAATGGTAGTTTTCTCACTGCTTGCAGTCTAATTGCTAAGCCAATATGATTTGTCTATAATATTGCTGAAAATGTCAAGCAGATCATTAAAAGCATGTCAACATATTTATAAATATATCAGTATGTATGTCCTATCATCATAAATCATAGTTAGTTTTCCTATTTTCATTTCTTTTCTTAGCCTCTTTTCTTTTCCCCACTGAACTGGATGAAATGGAAAGGTAATAGGAGTAAAGTCCCTTTGCATCCTCAAGATGTGCCCCCCTGAATTAGCCTTTTATTTTAAAGTGTACACAAACACTCATCTTCCTTTTCCTTCATCTGAAGAAATTTCAGTAGGAAATGGAGTTTAGGGACATAAAAAATGGGGTGTAGTCCATGAATGAATGGACATGGAACAGAAAGAAGAGAATGGAAGCAAAAAGGAAAACTTAAAAAATGAGAGAAAAGCTTCCCTATTGAACTGAAATCAGAGATGACTAGGTGAAGTGTGAGCTCCTCTAGCCCATTCCCCAATATCCCTAGAGTTGTTAAAATGAGGACTCAAGCTAAATTATCTGAAATTCAAAGGATAAATTCTAAGTTATCTAGGCTATATTTATCTCTTCTCTTCTACAAAAATTGAATTCTATCTCTTTGAAATTAGTGATAAAAATAAACTTATTTGTAGATTCATATAATCACGGTGGTATAATAACTTTAGATATTATACTTTCTAAGTACCTCATTTGAACAAGTGCATTGTCCATGTTTCCTCAGCTAATTAATTGAAAGAACAGGATGTACAAATACTGGAAATTATTAACAGATTGTATTGATGCTAATATTCTTAACGTATGATTGTGTATTTTAAATCTCCTTTGTACTTATACAATAATAACTACATAATCATTGTTCAAAAATCAATTGAACAGATGAATAAACTAATAAATGATCTATTTATATTTAACAGTCTAGAAATGGTATCTTAACATCAGGCAAGGTGTTTTAAGTGCCTGAGAGAACCTTCAATTTTTAAAATTGAAAATATATTTCTAATATAAATTTAAATGTAAGTTAAAAATTTATGGAGTATATACTCTGAATTGGAATTTTCCCAAAAAGATATTTTAAAGAACACCCCTGTCAATTCTTAAAGACAAAATCTAGGGAAATTGTGAGAATTTTATTTTCTATCAGGGAAAAGTAACCATTTTTTCTTGTGGTGCCATAAATTTTTCCCCATAAGCTGAGTCACTTCAAATATAATATTTCTACTTAAATTGTATTTTAATATGGTTTCAGACCAGTATAACATCCTTTTTTAATTGAATTGCTGCAGGTCACAGAGTGATGAACCAAAAAAAATTTAAAGAAAATTTGAAACTTACATGAATTTGGGGAATCCTACTTTCTGAAAGTTTGTCAGATATGTATTATTTATTCTATGCTCTTTTCTCTGTAGTGAACAATAATTCTTTCACATAGTTCCTGCCCCAGGAGAGGGCAAGCTTCATAAGCTTAAATGGGAAATTTTATTATAGTTTTTTCCCCCCTAAGACTCAATCTCTTCTCTATGATTGTTTATATCAACATTTTGCTCCTCAAGCTATTTCATTTTTTGTTGTTATTGCTTTTAACATAGTATTGCCATTTTTTCAATAAATATTCTGATTTAGCCCACATTTAGCTTCTTGTTTCCTACTTGGCTAATATATATATTTTAAATCTAAATATACTCATTATTCTGTGTTCAGTTATATGATGCTATGTCTTAATAAAAAATTGCAAAACTGTTATCTGGGGAGTGAGTTTCTATATGGTGCCTCATGGGAACACAAGCTCAGGCACAACCCAAGCTTTCAGCAAATGCCCCATTCATTACTTACACAGAACAATAGGCCAAAATGGGCAGGGAAGAGATCCCATTATAGCTGGTCCAATGGAGGCCAACTGCACTGCTTGGGTCTGGGACTGTGGACAGCAGCTCCACTCACCCCACTTCATGTAGGAGAAGAGAGACAAGTCTGTACTACCAGAAGGTGAGGTATTTATTTAACTCCAGGGCTAGGGGGCTCTGCCCAGTGAGAGTTCCCACCCTGATAAGCAGCTGTGGCTACTTATTCCCAGTTTCAGGTTTAAGGTAAGGTTGGGCTGTTCCATTAGACCTAAGGTCTGCCCCAGACTGTGATATAGCCAATAGGTGAGAATGTGACTTTACCAGCATCATTGCAAATAGACACTTATCAGGACCATCTATATGAGATAATTTCACATATTCCAAAGATATGAAATATTCTAATTATTCTCCTGAATGTGTGGAATTTGAGAGAAGACAGCATAACTGTTTTGATATGAGATACAGTCTCATATCAAAGCAAGACAATCTCATTTCCAGGAGTGTGCTGGTATGTGAATTCTCTGGAATCAGGGAGAGGCATGGGAAGTAACTCTGATGGGTAGCACAGTATATTTTCCATTGTGTAAATCATCCTTCCATGGCCATTTTCAAGCTTCCAGTGTGAAGTTACTGAATGAGTAATCGTGATGAGATGTACATAATCTACTTTCCTGTGCCAGTACCAGCCAGTTCCAGCAAATCACTCTTTCCTTCCCTCCCACTCATTCCCCTAGCTTGCTGCCCAAGAATTACAGTTTTGGAATCATATTTTGGTATAAACTGTGCCTTTCTGAATTCCCTAATTAAAATCAAATTACTTATATTCATTTATACTTTTAATAAATATCCATATGCTTTACTAAGTTATGTGTTAACACAATACCTCTGTCCCTAAGGAGCTCACAGAAATACAAATAAGTAGATACTAATTATATGGAGAGATAAACAAGTATTAACAAAATATATTAGGGTGTAAAGAACTCCTTCCACAAGAAATTTTATACAATCAATAAAGTTTAACTTACATAGATCTTAAGTGTACAGTTTGATAAGTTTTGACAAATGTGTAAATCTGTACAATGATATAATTGACAACCCTATGAAGACAGAATACTTGCATCATACCAGAAAGTTTCTCATGTTTCTTCTCAGTCAATCCTGGTCAACTTCTTGAGGAAACCACTTTTATGAGATTTAAAGCAAGTGATTAGTTTCCCTGTTGTCTAAAATTCACATAAATGTAACCATAGAATAAATACATACTCTTTTGAGTCTGGCTTCTGGCAAAATATTTTTGAAATTCATTCATTATGTTGGGTGTATCTGCAACTCATTCATTTTATCACCATATTGTCCATTTTCTTTCTTTCTTTGATCCATTATCTTGTCATAGAATATTTAATTTGTTTCCAGGTCAGTTATTATTATATAATGCATTTATGTACATTTATAGACAAATCAATTTTTCCACTTTTTTAAAAAATTATTTTGGTTTAAATACCCAGGAGTAGAATAACTGGGTCATAGGGTAGGTACATATTTAACTTTATTAAAAACTGTCAAGCTGTTGCACCCCGCTCCAATGAGCTAGACATCACATGTGCTGCAACAAGCGGACACCTAAAATAGCAGATGCCACAAGCCAGCAGACACCACAGTCCACGGGGAGCAGATGTGGCTCTGGCCATTGGACACTCACCTCCCATGTGGGAGGTTCCAGGTTAGGTTTCTAGTGCCTCTGGGAGAAGGTACGCAGACAATGAACAGATAGATGAAAGAATCACCCGGGTTGGGCGGCGGGGGAATAAATTTTTTAAAAAGCACACAAAACTGTCAAGCAAGTTGCCAGAAATTTTGTACCATTTTTCATTCTACATTGTGGTTATTTGGAGCTATGTACCACAGAATACATGATATTATACTTAATTCATCCCTGTTGGTGGAAACCCATTTTAAGTAGGATGTTTTGATGAGGTTACTTCAGTAAGGAGTGGCCCAATCCTATCAAGATAGGTCTTAATCTTATTACTGAAGTCCTTTATAAGCAGAGTGAAATTCAGACATATGAAATAAAGCCATGAGAAGCAAGAATATGAAAGTCAGCAGAACCCAGAAAAGAAGGGAGAGGCCAGGAACAGCCACCATATGTATTGCTATGTGACAGAGGAGCCAACGTCCACGTATCACTGGCTGCCAGCCCCAGATTGTCACAGTCTTCTTGGGGAAAGCATTTCCTTGATGATGCCTTGATTTGGACTTTTCCTCTCCTCAAAACTGCAAGCCAATGACTTCCCATTGTTTAAGCCAAGCCATTGCACAATTTCTGCTTTGGCAATGGGGGAATTAAAACAAATCAACTTGCCAGCATTTGGTGTTGCCTGTCTTTTTTATAACTATTTTGGTAGGCCTTTAATGGTATCACACTGTAGTTTTAATTTTCATTTCCATAATGACTAATTATGTTGAGCACCATCTTAGTTTGCCAAGGCTGTTATAACAAATACCATACACTGGTTGGGATAAACAACAGGAATTTATTGGTTCACAGTTTTAGAGAATAAAAGTCCAAAATCAAAGTGTTAGCAAGGCCATGCTTTCTCCAACGTTTGTAGCATTGATGACAGCTTTCTGGCATCTAAAGACCTTATGATCTTTTTGAATTTAAAAATGGATTAAATAGAGATCCTTCCCTGAAGGAATTTCTAGTCTTTTGGAGGAATAAATCAATACACAGGTAATTAACATTACACTGCTACAATAGAGGAAGGACAGGCAATGATGGAAACAGAGGAGAGAGGTCTCTAACCCAACCTGAAGGGTAGACAGAGATTTCACAAAAGTATAGAAAATTTCCAGAGGCAGAAAAATGCTCCAAATGCAGCTTCAAATGCAGTCAAATGATGGAATAGGATTAAGAAATAACATATGCTTCAATGTAATGTTTAGCAAATAAATCAAATTGAAATAGGTTTAAGAGTGACTGGGACATAAAATTTCCATTTCCAGCAGTAATGATTGGCTATAGAAGCTGAAAGGATCCTGAAAGGGCTCTTTTCTCAAATACAATCAAAGACTACCAAAATTAAAGCAAGTTAATATTTTAAGTATCTCATGGCTTACGAGGAAATATTCCAAGGGAGTGGAAGAGGACAGTGTGCTGTAATAAGGAACAAAGGGGTAATTTTCTTTTGCTTCTCTTGCTCCAGGCAAAAGGAAAAAAGAAAAGAAAAGAAAAGAAAAGAAAAGAAAAGAAAAGAAAAGAAAAGAAAAGAAAAGAAAAGAAAAGAAAAGAAAAGAAACAGAACAATCAATATGAGCTCACAACTAAATATTATCAAACATATAAGGGAACTAACTGCCATTAAGGAGAGCCACTAGAAAGATAAATAAAACAATAGACTTTCTCCTCTAATTATTTCAGGCACTCAAATTTTTAGGCATTGGTTATAAAATGCCTATATATGAAAATATTAATGGATTAAAATATGAATAAAATGAGTAAAGTAGAAAGTACAATCAAAATTAAAAGATTAAAACAATATCTACACTAAATTTTTAGAAATGAGAAGTGTATTCACTGAAATTAACTTTGGATAGATGAAATAGCATGTTAGATACAGCTTAAGATAGAATTAGCAAATTGGAAAATTGATATAAAGAATATGTATAATGCAGCTTATAGAAATAAGGAGGTTCAGAATATGTTGAAACATAGAGAAAGAATATGAAAATATGTCTACTTGTAATGTCTAAAGGAGATAATGTAAAGACTGGGGGAAATGGCAATATTTGAAGAGATGGTGGTTAAATACTTTCCAGAATAGTTTTCATGCATTTTCAGGTTTATTAAATAAGACATATACCAATCAAAATATATCAAAAGAAATTCACAGCTAGACACACTATAAAACATAAAATGAAATCTTAAAGCATGTAGAGAAAAATATAATTCAAATGTATTTCTAATATAATTCAAAAGATGAGCTTTGAACTATTATCATTCCTCTTAAACAATGGAAGTCAGAAGACATTGCAATGATATCTGTGCAACCAGATTTTAAAAATCTATTTTTAATAAAAGCAGTGTAGATATTTTTGGATAAATAAAGGAAGGAGAAAAAGGGAAATAATTAATTGTCTTTTGAGAAGCTTTTAAAGCGCAGGAAAGAGATGAAAACATAGGATATCATTTGGATAAAGCAGCTAAGAGAAGGTTTTGTTAAATGGCTAATTTGCTTATTGAAGCAGTGAAAGAGGAGTGAATGAAGCTTTTGAAGTAAAAGTAGGTGTGATTGGAGTCAAGAGTTAGTGAAGTAGTTATCTGATCTATATGAGGAATTTGAAAGTAGATTTTCTTTTTAGAAGGGCAGAGCTTTGACCATGAAGATGAGTGGAGCAGTGTTTATCAAATTTCATCTGAATAATCTCAGGAGTTTATGGATGTAATTTTCAGTTGCCCATAAGTTATATGAATTGGTCTTTTGTGTGTTTTTTGTTTTATATTTTCATTTGGTGATAGCCTATAACTTTTACTACCCAATATTCAAGATACTTTCCCACTCACTGGCATTTCATAGACTACATATTCTACTTTCTTGAAGAAACACCTTCCAAACTGATATCTATGGCATTTGTGGTTACTTGAATAGATCCTTGTAAATTTGGATTTTTTCAGTGTCTGTACTTTACTCAAGTTTGTGAAACATTTGGATAAAATGTTACCTTAAGATAGATAAGAACCAGGCAATTTTGAAGGTACACCTCAAATTACATAGCAAGGCTATTTAGTGGAGTCAAAATTGCATAAGTTCATAGTATATCTCAGCAGGACTAATCAGCATAGGAAAATGAAGAAAACAAATATTGTAGTTTTCCAAGATTTTCTGGTTAACAACAGAAATTTCTCAGAAGATCCAGGATGTAGGAAAATATAAATGCTTGTGAAAAAATCTGACACTTACCAAGAGATTCATAAAACTGGATAGACTCAAAGATCATTTCTCTATTATACAAAAAGTCAATAAACAGGGTCTGAGCAATTCAAGGAGAGTATGTAAATTCCCAAAATTAATTAAAAGATTCAGCTCAGACATTTCATCTGTAATCTGACTCTCAAATGACCACAAAGTATCCAATTGTGAAGCAAAAATATTCCACTTCATTGTGCTCTTATTTATCAATATTTTTTGCTTTTTTAAATTGTCTTTTATATATTTCTCAATCTCATAACCATCTAACCACCACCTCCACTCCCTCCAAAGATATTTTAACAATATCACTCACTTCCCAAACTGGAACAATTTAGAGTCATCACAAATGGTACCATCATTCATTCATTTTATCATGCCAAAAAATGTGATATCCTTAATTCTGTTTCCTCCCCACATCATCATCCAATTCATCAAAAGTTATTGATTTTTTTTCTCTCTAAAATGTGTCTAAAATCTCTCAATGCACTTCAATTTCTGCTACTACCATCCAGGCAGAGTAAATCAAAATTTTTTAATATCGACTGCTCTAACAGCCTCCCTTCATCTACTTCTTGGGATCTCAAATACCTACTCCACAGAGCAATGACTATGTCATTAAATGTACATTAGGTCATGTTAATAATTCCATTAAAATTTTAATAGCTTTTTATTACAATTAAAAAGTGAGTTCTCCTTACCATGGCTCACCACATCGTGCCATAATTTGGCCCCTACCTAATTTTCAACATAATTTTCCATGATTGTCCTCCCCAAGGGCTATGCTTGAGTTCAACTAATCATTAAGTTAGTCAACCATATCAAATTTTTTCTAGGCACAGGGCCAGTGTACATACTCCTTCTTCTGCTTGAAATGATCCACTTCCACTCTTTGCATGGTTAGTGACTTCTCATCCATTTGGTCTCAGCTTAAATGCTACCTTTTCTGACAGATTTTCTCTAATAACCACCCTATCTATATGAGTTCTTATACCCTCCCATAATTTGCTCTATCTCATCCCTTAATTTCATTCCATTATTGCAATTTTAAATACTTTATTTTTCTAGAATATTTCTCCTTGACTGGAATACAGAATTCATGACAATAGCATTCATTTCTTCCTTATTTACATGCGATTCTTATATCACACAGTTTCAGGTAAATAGGAGGACTTTAAATATTGTTGGCTACTGAGTAAAATGAGATCTTAAAAAGGTCTTTGTTCTGATTATATCCACCTCTGATTAAATAAATGGAACTTAGTCTGGGGAGAAATTTTAAAGGTCATTTAGTCAAATATCTGACTTCACTGAGTATTCCCATCCCCATGAAAAAAAATATTATTTTCTCAAAGTTAAATAATGAGACCCCAAAAAAAGTTGGCTACAAGGGTCAGTTGTTTGTCTGCTTCTTCCCCATTGCTGCTAGTTCAAATGACTTGGAAAATAAGAATGTCCACGAGCAATATTTTCGATCTCAGCTATCAGAACAATGGCCACTTATTGATACTTAGCTACAATTCATTCCTTTAGTGATATAAGGTGAATGTCTTTACACATTTTTTTGTTTTACCATTAGTCAAGAACAAAGGTTCTACCTATTCTAAGTGAGAGAAATCCTCTATCTCCCAAATTTGGGCCATGATGCCATGAATTCTAACTTTAATAGAATATGTTTGCACATATTTTTTAAAATTAGTTTTGAAAAAATTTTCTTAGTTCTGAATTATAAAAATGCTCACACCTAGTGTGTTTATTGTTAAATCTGCTATTGTCTAAGTTTGTCAGGACTGCTATAACAAATACCAAAAAAAAAACTGGGTGGCTTAAACAACAGAAATTTAATAGCTCACAGTTTGAAGGCTAGAAGTCCAAAATCAGTGCTTCAGCAGGTTATGCCTTCTCCCTGAATTCTTTAGCGTTATGGTGATGGCTTGCTGACAATCAATCTCTGCCTCTGTCACACGGCAACCTGTCTTCTTGGTTTTCCCTGTGGTTTTCTTTACCTGTCCCCAAATTTCCTTTGCTTCTGAGGACTCCATTCATACTGGATTAAGGCCAACCCTGTTTCAGTTTGGTGTCATCCAACTAGCATTTTTGAAGATTCTATTTACAAATGAGTCTGCACCCAGAGGACCAAGGTCTAGGACTTCATTGTGCATTTGTGGGGAACATGATTCAATCTACGACAGCTATCAATAATTATAATGTGATTTTTTTATAATTATCATTTCATATAACATTGACTTTCTACTTGAACAATTATGTATGTCAATAACAATAGTCTAAAACCAGTGAAACTGATACATCATGTGGTATGAGCATAATTTTGACATACTTCCTAATATGTTTGACTAATGCAATATTTGCATGATAGTAATTTTACAAGACCTAGAAATGAATATCAGTAGGCTCTTTTCTATTATCTGTGTCGGAATAGATGCTTTATCTTTTAGACTCTGAAAGTTTTTGTTCTGGAGTTAATAATTACTCTTAACACACATATCTCTAAATGCTTGTTGGCAAATGAAGAGGTTGGATTCTTTAAAAAGTACTCCATTCTATAATATTATAATTCCTTTCAAAACATTTCTTTGACTTTCTGGTTATATATTTTTTAAATACAATGCTGGATTTTCTCATTATTTTAGGTCAAGATGTCCTCATACTGTCTTTTTCCCTTCACTTTTCTCAAAAAAATAAAAAAGAAAGTATTTATTAAGCACTTGTACCAGATACTAAAAAATGCAAATGCTAAGCTTGTTAGATTTAAATTTAAGTTTAAAATTTTTCAAGTGTTAAAAAAATACTAATCAGATATATTTGTTGATTCTAATCATGGCTGCTTATCTGATGCCAAAACACCTGGCTAATTTACTAAATATTACAATTTTTTTTTTAATATGGTGACTGCTGTAGTTTCCTGGGTTGCTCAAGCAAATATTATTAAATGGTTCAGATTAAACAATAGGAATTTATGCCCTCACAGTCTGAGACCGGCAAAAAGTCCAAATTGAGGCATCATCAAAGTGATGCTTTCTTCCAAATACTGTATTGTTCTGGTACTGGAATGGCAACTCGTGGTCCATAACTTGTCACATGCCAAAGTACATGGCTGCATCTCCTGTTCTCTCCATTCTCTCCTGGGTTCGGTTGATGTTCAAATTTTTGCTTCCTGTGGCTCTTCTGTCTATCTGAATTTCACCCTGCTTATAAAGGACTCCCATAATAGAAATAAGATCCATCCTGATTGAGATAGGCCCACATCTTTAATGAATCAACTTCATCAAAAGGTCCTACTTACAATGGGTTCATACCCACAAGAATGGATTAAGTTTAGGAACATGTTTTTCTGGGGTGCACATAGCTTCAAACCACCACAGTGACTAAAGAAAAACAAAATGACTGCTGACTGAATAACTATGATACAGAAAATTTTTAATGAGAACATGTATAAATGTGTCCATGTGTCTGAGTATCTTTATATGTGTGTATGAAGGGAAAGACTGAATATCAGAATAAGAAAATTCCATGGTGCAGCTGGAGTTTTGTTTGTCTTGTTCTGTTTTATCTTATGTGTTTTTAAATTTTAAAATATGTCAGAAATAATATGCCTTGGCTAAAATAAAAGTTTTTTTTTTATGATTTGGGCATATGGATTTTTGGATTGAGCATATTATCACACACACAAAATTTCTGCTTCTGTGCTATTACCCACTGAAAGTATTTTCTAATTAGTTTGAATGCATCAGGGCTAAGAATTTTACAATGCAGTTGTTTTTTTTTAAATATTTATGGCATTAACATTTTTAATTATACAATTGTGTATGTTGACTTTTAAAGAAATAGCAAGAGACTTTCTGTAAAACATGTTTAAAATGTACTATAAAATTTTATCAGAACAGTAACACATCTACTTTTGTATTTGCTTTATATCAGTCATTTCCTTTTAATAATAACCACAGAGATATCAATGCTGATGAGATATGTAAATCAGAATTTTTCTTTAAAAATAAAAGTCATCTTTGTAAAGTAATGCAAATATATTTCTGTCTTATTTTATTCTAGTTCTTGAATATGTTTTGTGGGAGGTGTGATTCTTAAGATGATGTCAAATTAAGTGAACATGTCAATATTTACAAGTCAGTTTTCACTACTACTTAATTAGAAATAGTCTTTGTTAAACTGAAAAGCTAAAATGTGATATTTTATGATGTCTATCATCATAAGAACATAGAAAATCACCATCCCCAATTTTCCTGAACTTCTCATAGGTTAATTTCTAGTGCTTACAGATGAAGCTGTAGGGCAGCATTCACAGTGTTTCATATTATTCAGGGGAAGGGGGCACGGTTTATGTGCTCAGGAACAAATATGATATCTTTTTTGAGATAAACTAATATTAAAATTTTTTTTGGATTGAAATGGCTCAGAACTATCTATCATTGCTTGATGCTTATTTATTATTTTTAATTAGTATCAGGTAGAAGGAAGGAAGGGAGGAGGGACGGAGGAGGAAGAGAGGGAGGGAAGGCAAGATGGAGGGAAAAGGAAAGAGAAAACAGAGAGAAGAAAGAAAGGAAATATAAATGTATATTTTATGACTCATTCATTTCTTTCAAATTGCCAAGTAATTCTGATGAAAAGGAAAGCATCTTGGTTGTGCACTGAGCAGATAATCTTCCCAAGGCTCTAGTTCTAGAATTTTCTCCTGCCTTTCAGTTTAGGGCTTTGAGCATGTTGGTGAAAGAAAAGCTTGAGCTGCTGTGCTGTTCCCAGAGAGACCTCCATATTTATAGGAAAGACTCATTTGGTGCTGAAGGTATAACTTTATCTAATGGAAATCTGCCTGAATGGCATAGTATGAATACATCTGGTCCATATTAGTGCCATTAGGCTTGTTAGAAAGCATGCAGCATTAAATAGCATGGACTAATTACACATAGGCTTCACATTGTAAAACATGGTCATTTGAGGCTTTATTTTACAGTGAACTCTAGAAATTCAGTTTTAAGATAATAGATACATGCTTCTCAACCCATTGGCTGTTGTGAGTTAAAAACCATGCAAAAAATAAAAATCTTCTGTTGTAGAAATGGAGAAAACTTTTATGATATCTGTGTGAATACCTAAAAAGTTGTTTTTGTTTTTCTTGAATGAATCCCTGGTGGAAAAACAATCTGGATGTGCAGGGAATAGTCTAGAATGCTGGAAGGATGAAGACTCAAACATGTTCATTAGCAGATTTAGCTTACTAGATAGATAGATAGATTATATTTGCAGGGATTTTTAAAAAATCTCATTTCTGGTAGTGGTTGATTAAATATTTTGAAAACACCCTCCTCTGAGAAGAACTAGAAGAGTTTTGTATATGTTTTTAATATTTACTTAAATGGGTCAGAAAACTAACATGATAGCAAATAACTTTGCAGCCTAGCTTTAAAAGGAAAGTCCAGGAAAGTAAGCTATTTGGAGCTACATTTTCCCCCAGCAGTGATTGTTCTAAATGAAAAAACAAAGCTTAAGTCTTCAGATTGCATAAAAAATACAAATTTATACTGCTTATAGGTGGCATATTTTAAATATTAGAACACAGATAGGTTGAATTTAAAAGGGAAGAAAAAAATTACCATGCATTTCCCCAGAAACACAACAATGTAGTTATAATACTATCAGAGAAAGAATGCGCTAAGGCAAGAGGCATTGCTAGAGATAAAGAAGCTGATTTCATAATGATAAAAGGAACAATTTTATCAGGAGGATATCCTAAATATGTATATACTCAGTAATATAGCTTCAAATACAGAAAGCAAAAATTCAAAAATATCAAAGGAGAAACAGAAAAATCACAAACAAAATGGAAAATTTAACATACCTTTCTCATTAGCTACTAGGGAAACAAACAAACAAAGTAAGAACATTGAAGATAAGAAAAACTTGACTAATTGACAGGTTTAGAATATTATACCCAAAATTGAGATTCTTCATTTTTTTTTAAATATACTAGGAATATTTTACAAAAATAAAACAAACAAAAACAAACATGCTAGGCAATAAAGAAAGCGTCAAAAGTATTTAAATATTTAAAATAAATTCAACATATATTCTCTGACAAAAATATAATGCAGCTAGAAATTAAGAATGAGAACAGTAACTAGAATATCCAAATACTTGCAATTAAAAATACAATATTAAATATTATTAAGATAAATGTAGAAACTATTTTGAACTGAATAATAATGAAGAAATGACTCACAAAAAGTGTGGGATAAAGCTCAATCACTTTGTGCAATAAAATTTACAGCCTTAAACTGCCTTTATTAGAAAAGACAAAAGGCTAGAAATAATTTACCTAAATTTCATTTCAAGAATCCAATAAAATAACAGCAAATCAACATTAAAGAAAGTAGAGAGAACCAAACAACAAAGATAGGAGACAAAAATCACTGAAAATAGAAAAAAATATATAAAATAGAAAAGAATCAAAGGCAAACAGTTGATTTTATTAGATTATTCAAACTAATTAACTCTTAGAATTATAAAGAAAAAAGAAAGTAAAACTTACCAATATAAGAAATGAAGACGTAGACAACAGTGCAGTTCCCTTGGACAGCAAAAAAAGATAAGAAGATAAAAATTGATGCGGTAAATTTCACAATGTGTATTAAATGGACATATTTTTCATAAACACAACAACAAAATCTGACAAAAAGACAAAATATGAATAGGGAAATGTTTATCCCACAAATGAATCCATTAAGCAAAACCTTCCCATAAAGAAAAAGCCTAGGATCTGATGACTTTATTGGTAAATTTTTTTACAAATATTTAAGAAAAGAAAGCAAAACTACTACTGTTACATGATGGAACAATTTCTAGCTCATTTTATGAATCCAGCATAACTTCCACTTCAGTAATTAACAC
Organism: Tolypeutes matacus; assembly: GCA_026826555.1. NCBI lineage: Eukaryota > Metazoa > Chordata > Mammalia > Cingulata > Chlamyphoridae > Tolypeutes > Tolypeutes matacus. The sequence continues at coordinate 27,781,156 of JAKSZT010054416.1, forward strand.
GAACAATATAAAAATAGAAAAATTTCAGAGCAATTTCCAGATTATCTAATTAGCTGGATATGGTGGTCTGTTGCATTGACAGATCCTGTCTTACTTTGCCAAAGGGCTGTGAATGCAAAGTAACAGAAATGGCTTCTATAATAGAAGAAAATCTTGGCACCATCAGAGATGCTTTTTTACCATCTTTGACTGCTGGCAGATCTGTAGTCCTATCACGTGGTAAGGCAAGAAAGGCAGTCAATCTCTGCCGAGGTCCGAGCCTTCCCCTCAAGGCTCACCGTCTCCTGGAACTCAGCTATGGGCAATCAGGCATATAGCTTGTCTCTTTCCAGGTGTCCCCTCTCATTTGGCTGCTCCACTTTCTCCCTGAGTTCAGCTGTGGGAGATCAGATGTATGGCAGGGCTCATCTTCTCAGCCTTGAGCTACTCCATGTACCCAGCTCCTCGGGGACCTCTTTGCTCAGCTGATTTCAGACTCCAGGACCTTTCTCAGGCTCTCAGGGCTTCTCTCTTTCTGCAGTCCTCTTCCTCACATGGTAGGATCGAAATTGCAGAGCTCCCTTTTCTGTGTGTCTTTTCCTCTGTGTGTTCTCAGTGACAAGACCCAGCAAGAGGGTGGAGACCCAACTTGAGTCATGCCTCACTGAAGTAGTCCAATCAAAGCAATCAAATCAAGGGATCTAATCAAGGTCTCTTAACAGAATCTAATGCAGTCAATGGGTTTCACACCCGCAGGAATGGATTCATTCAAAAACATAATCTTTTTTGGGGATTCACAAAAGAATGTCAAACTGTCACAGATCCCAATGAAGCATAGCTCTCAATATTCATGCCCACATGGAATTGCATTTCCTTGACTCTGGCCTGGATCTGTGATGCAATTTTGCCAATACAATGTGGTGGAAATAATGTACTGCAAGTTCTGGGCCTAAGCTTCAAAAATGTTTGAAAACTTTGTTTTTACATTTTTAGGAGCCTTAGGCACTACCTAAGAAATCCATTTATCCTGTTGTGGAAATGACATGAAAAAACTACATTGACAGGGAAAAGTTCTGTGAGTACATGGAGATAGCTGGCCCATTACTAAGCTAAGCCCAGACCCAACCAACTGATTAGATACAGCTAAATGAGAACTCTCCAGAAAGACCAGTAGAAAAGCTGCCCATCCCAGATACCAGTATTTTGAGGAAATAATGTGGTTGTTTAAAACTCATAAGCTTTGCAATGATTTGTCATGCAACCTAGGATAATTAAAACAATAGGATGTATTCTACATGGATACTTCTGTTCTTAGACATGTGCCCAATAGGAATAAGTAAATAGGTCACTAAATTACATACCCTTGAATATTTCTAGCACTATTTTTTATATTATACAAAAACCATAAAATGCCCAAATATCCATTAACAGTAGAAAGAGTAATACATTTTGGTTTATTTAAATAATGGAACACTGTACCACAATGTAAATGGACAATCTACAGTTACATCCAACAATTTGAATGACTATCACAAACATAACGTTCTGCGATTGAAACCAGACGCAAGAGTATTGAATTATTCTATTTATGTAAAGCAAAAACACAGACAAATCTAAACCACACAGTAAGAAGTTAGAATAGTGGCCCTCTTGGGCAAGAGAGGATGGAAGGTAGTAAAGTTGGGAGTTCTGGGTGCTGGTCCTGTTTTGTTCCAGTTCTGGTTTTGGTACTTGTAAAAAGAGTGTGTTTGGTTAGAGAAAATTCATTGAGCTGTACACTTATGTGCATTTTTCTTTACTTCAAAAAAAAAATAATAATTTATATGAGATATAAATTGACAAGAATAAGAAAGATACTCTTGAAAAAGAACAATGTGGAAAATTCGTTCTATCAAATATGAAGATTTAAATTAGAGCTCTAATGATTAACTATGGTATTAGTGAAGTAATAGAAAAATAAACAAGGAAACAGAGGGAATCAAGAAATAGACCCACCCATATATGGATATTTGATTTATGACCAAAATGTGCAGTGAGGCAAAGCATAGTCCCTTCAGTAAATGGGGATCTTTCAATTGGCTATCCTTTGGGAAAATTATAACCTGGCCCTTTATGCCTTACATTAAATCATTTCAAAATTGATTGCAGATAAAAATATTAAAGTAAAAATAAAATATATTGAAGTGAATATTTTCTTGATTTTCAGATTGGGAAGTATGTTTTAAACAGGACACAGAATGAATGAAGTAAATACAAAGTAAATTTTTATAAACTGCATTGAAATTATGAACACCTGTTTATTAAAAGAAATAGTTAAAATAAATAAAAGTTACAATGGGAAAAGGGATTTGCAGTATATATAATTAAGAAATGGCTCCTATCCATAATAAAATAAATAAAAACCTTTATGAATTAATTTTAAAAAGACAAATTAATACAACATGGAAAAGAGGCAGGAACAGGTCTGTAACAATAGAAATTATTTAAATTATACAACAGTATATAAAAGGTACTCTATCTCACCAGTTAAAAACACAAAATTAATATCATAAGAGACTGCTATATATCTACCAGAATGACTAAAATTAAAGAGATTGGCATTGCCAAAAATTAGCAAGAGTATGAAGCAATGGAAACTTACCAGTTTGGTGTCTTGGAGCTGTGTAACCTAGAAAAACATGTTCTTAAACTTAATTCATTTACAGTCTGTATGAACTCTTGTAAATGGGACCTTTGGATGGAGTTCCTTCACTTAAGGTGTGACCCAGCTGAATCAGTGTGGGTCTTAATCTTAAAACTGAAGTCCCTATAGGGAAAGTCACAAAGGGGGCTGCCAGAATATGAAAGTCAAGGAAACCCGGAAGAGTAAAGAGAAGCCAGGAGAGGTTGCCATGTGCATTGCCATGTTACAGAAATGCCAAAGACCAAGGATTACTAGCAGCAAGCCCCAGAATGCTACAGCCTTCTGGGAGAAATCTTCATCTTGATGATGTTATTTCAGACATCTCCTATCCTAAAGACCGTGAGCTAATAAATTCCCATTTTTAAGCCAATCCATTGCATGGTATTTGTTTTGTCAGCTAGGAAACTAAAACAACTTAAATTCATACAACCATTTTGGAAAAAAGTTTGGTAATAGCTACTAAAATTTAAATACCTTAAGACTCAGTTATACCATACGTAGAAATTCATCCACATGCACTGAAAGACTTGTAGAAGAAGTTGATATTTGTATTGGAAATTGGAAATAACTCAAATGTATAAGACCAAAAGTTTGCAAATATAAATTTTATGCACATGCATACATATATAAATGTCAGTTATTGTTATATAAAATAAATATTATATATATAATTGTATAACACAATAAGAATGAACAACTATAAGTATTTGCCAAATCATGGATGACTCTACCAAACATAATATTAAAAGACAGTAGGCACAAAAATCCAAAAGAAGATGTAATGAAAGATTCAATTTACTTAAAGTTTGAAGACAGGTTTGGAGTGTCTATAATTTCAGAAGTCAGTTTTCTCTGAAGGTAGAAGGTGGGAAGCAAAAGGAGTGTTTCTGGAGATTTGTGAATATTTATAGCATAGATGCTTGATTTGTGTTAATTCAGTAAGCCAAAGTTATACTTACTGCCTTTTTTTTTATGTCTATGATTTACTTCACTCAGAAAGTAAAGAAAAATCTGGGTTACAATCAAGTTTATGATTTCTGCTGCAAACATGCTCTTTTTGTCAGAGTATGATTTAATAATGTGGCATATATTTCCATCTTGATAGAATTTAAAAAGCCTCTATTCACACACAAAAACAGAGATTAACCAGCACCTTCAGTAAACAAAACAATTTTAAATGGATTTACCCTTGTTCTACACAATCAAGTTAGTTTAAGAGCAGAAAAACATAGAATGTGCAAATTTGTTTAAATGCTATATAATTCCAATTATGCATCAGCTTTCATACACTGTTAATTATAAATAAAAGATCTTGTGACAAATTTAATAATAACTATGGCAGTTACTCATTATAAATCTCAGACAGAGGAATTATCATTTCCTTTGTAAAATCTCTTTAAAGTCACTGCATTGGGAATTCTAAGATCACCGTGATTTCTCTGTTGTAGCATATTGGTTATGTATTTAGCACAGATAAGTCCATGACACTTCGCAATAAATAAAACCATAAGCACTTAAACATTAGGGAATTGAGATTCTAAAGTAATTAAAATAGAAACAAATATGTGCAGCATATAAACAAAAGGTCTAGGGAGACATCTTCAGAAAGCCATTATTGTCATTGAAATATAAAAATTTGAATCAGAATCTGCCGATGTATAAACCCCATTCTGATCCTTAGGGCCTATTTGAAAGCTATGTTAACCAGACTCTTTTAGAAAGAAAACAGAATGCTGATGTTATATGGAACCTTAATGGAATGATCTGGCGATTATAAAGGTTCTAGCTAGTTAACTCTGCTGAGATATGAGAAATGAGAAAGAAAAGGATAGAAATTGAAAAATAAAATCAAAAGTGTTTTTTTCAATCTAGTAATCTGAAAGAATTAATATGATTTTCACAATACATCCTCACCAGAATCCTCTGTTTTTCCTTACATTTGTTTAATAACAGCTTAATCCCATTGATATGTACAATTTTCTCATAACTATATGGAATGTATATTAAGCATCATGTTAACTAAATGAATGGTTCTGGATGATGGAGAAAGAGGGAATACATTAAGTGGATAAACATATTGTGACATCCTTCTCCTCCTCTGAGTTACAGTACTAGACACTCATTAATAATCATAGGGAATCCTGTCCTTTCAGATTCCACTTTCCACAAAATGAACAAATAAATTAAAGAAAGAAGGACTAGTTCAGGAGATTTAGAAGAAATAAGGCAAACTGACCGTGGTTCAGACCTGTGTGCTATTTTACATTGTCTTGTTTCCTTCCATCCTTCCTCCCTTCCCTCTCTCCCTCTCTCCCTCTCTCCCTCTCTCCCTCCCTCCCTCCTTCCTTCCTTCCTTCCTTCCTTCCTTCCTTCCTTCCTTCCTTCCTTCCTTCCTTCCTTCCTTCCTTCCTCCCTCCCTCCCTCTCTCTCTCTCTCTCTCTTTCTTTCTTTATTCTTTCTCTCTCTGTATCTATCTCTCTCTTTCTTTCTGTTGTCGTCTCTTGGCCTTAGTAATATACTTTCACAGACGTACACATATACATATACAACGGTACCCTGATTTATTTATGTTTTCCCTTTTTTATGTTATTAAAGGTTCCTGGATAAATGTTCATCAGCATGAAAAAGGGGAAATAATTTTTTAAAATTTGAAAACAAGTTAGTCTGAACTGGGATCGAATAAGAATTTTGAAAAATAAGCTGTAAATTGTGTGGGAAGTTGAGGAAGCTCATAGGACTTGAATTTTTTATAAAGAAAAGAAAGAAGTTAAGTACACATTTTACTTAGATTAAAAAGGACAAAAAAAATAAGAAATCTGACTGTTTATTCAAGTTTTATGGATCTTGGAATCATCTGTAAATGAATTATAGAGGCCTCCTTCATTTAGCAGTCAGCCAGGGAGCCATTTAGTTTTATAGTTTTCTCCCTCAAGGTGGTAAAGCTCGCAGGGCACCTTATATTTCAATTATTTTGTAAGTATCCCTAAGAATTTTAACTACATAAGACAGATGAGCTTATGTCTTGAATTTCTATGAGATCTTCCTTAATAAATGTGCATTTAGGTTTTGAGTCCAAATTTCCCCTTGAACAAAAGAGATATGAATGATACTATCTAGTTATTGAGTTAAACAAACTATTTTATGGTTCTTCTTCCAAGATCTCTGAGAGATCTGACCCTGCAAAAACTTTTCTGGCAATCCTATTAAAGGCAGTTTCATCTATAATGTATTAAGAAAGGAGAAAAACTGAGATGTCCTCTGGAATTTTCCCATTATGTCTCAAACTTTTCATTTATTTATCCCTTCATAAACGAATAATATGCCTCTGTCTGGATCTACAAAATCCAAGAAAGAATATTACCAGAATAAATAGGTGACAGCCAGTACAATGTTATTAGGAAAAATAGTGTTCCCATCTCTACTGTTCCCCTTTATATAAAGAACTAAATCTATTATGCAAATTGTTTCAAAGCAAGCAAAAATAAATATATATATCATTTCTTTCTTACTATGTTTAACAGAGTACTAGTCTTAATAAATGGTCTCAGAATAAAGCCCCAAAAATTTTAGAAAAAAATCTATTCCACACTTAACTATGTCTTCATAAGGCAAATTACTATATTAAAAGTTCTGAGAAGGATTGCAGTAAAGAAATCTGTTTACCTGCTTAACTCATTATCTCTCAAAATTATTTACCACAGAGCTCTATTTTTTTAAGTACTTGCCATCCAGTCATACCAATACTTTGTAAAACAAATCTTAGGAAATTCTTTATTACTTTACTTTGACATAAGCACTAAATATGTTTGCAAAAGTTGGATGGAAAGCTAAATTTTCTTTCCATCTGAATACCTAATACCAGATGAATACCTAAATAACCACTAAATATGTGCTTGATAAAGTCAGGATTTAACAAAATAATTTTCTTTTGAGAAAATATTTTTACTGTAAAATACTCATAAACAATTGATCACTTAATAATTTTACATATAATCATCACACATATCTTTCCTTTAAACACATATATTTACAAATTGTAGGTATCCTAATGGAAAAGGACATTTTAGTATTATTATGATTTAGTTCTTGTTTGCCTTCATATACTGATTTAGTCATTCAGGGCATGCAGTTATTCACCATGGCAGGCACTGGAGATGAAATAATAATAAATGAAATAATAGTTTGTAACATTTATTGAATACTTTCTATTTGTTTCACATGCAATATCTGAATTCATCCTAATACAGTCCTGTGAGATTAAATAATAATTGTCCTTATTTCCCTGATCACGCTAATAATACAAAAGTTAAGAAATTTGTCCAATATCACATCATTATTAAATGCATAGCTGGATTTGAACCTGGCCAGTCTGGTTCCAGAGTTTGTGCTCCTAAAAACACTATGCAATAGAAACAAGAATATACAGATAAATAAGAGAGCCTCCCTTTTTGAAGTTTTAAATCCAGTGAGAGAGCCATGCTTATAAAAAGATATGAGGAAATAAGTGAACAATGACAGTTAAAGTGAAATGAAAAATAAAAACAATTGACAAATTGAGTTGGAGAAAGTAAGAAGTTCCCTATTAGATATATCAGCCTATAGTGATAGGGGTTGTGGCAGTTTAAAATTATTTTATGAATTCCCAAAATAGAAAGATTATGTTTGTAAACTAATCTAATCCTCTGGGTGTGATGCCCTTTGATTGCATTAAATCCAGCTGAGTCTTTGATTAGATTATCTGATAAGATCAATTTAGGGCTTTTGATTGTACTACCTTAGTGAGGCATGACTCAGGTTGAGTCTCTGCGCCCTTATTGGGACTGATATAAACAGAAACATGGAGAAAGCCTCAGACAGACAGAGAAAGAGAGAGCTCTGCCATTTTCGATCCTGCCATGTGATAAAAAGGAGAGGACCAATGGCCTGTATCTGCCATTGCAATGTCATTCAGGACAGTTCCAAGTCCCGATCCTGCTATAACCTACAGAATTGAGTGGGAGAAAGTGCAATCTACAATGTAAACTATCATCCATGCTTAGTAGCAATGCTCCAAAATGTGTTCATCAATTGCAATGAATGCACTACATTAATAAAAGAAGTTGTTAATGTGGGGGAAAGTGGGCAGTGTGGGGATCTGGGCATAAGGGAACCCCTTACAATTTTTTATGTAAAATTTTATGTAATCTAAGTATCTTTCAGAATAAATGTATTTAAAAAAATAAATAAAAAGGAGAGGCTTAAACAGCTGACACCCCAGTGAGAGATGAGCCAGTTACCTGATAGCTTATAGTTGAATTTGGGAAGAGAGCGGAATAGCTGAGATTGATACAGGAGCTCAGAAAGAAACAAGCTCTATGCCATGAGAGAGAGGACTACAGGATGGCTTAAGCATGAAGCCCCAAGAGACTGGGGCCACGGAACAGTTCAAGAGGAAAGGGTGAGCCCAGAGGGGAAGGCTGAAATCAGGGCCGAAATAGGCAGCCATTTTGCTTCACCATGTGGAAATACACCAGGATCAACAGTACTTGGCTTTGGTGAGAAAGCATCTCTGATGGTGCCTAGGTTTAGACTTTTCATGGCCTTGGAACTGTAAGCTTTTACCCCAAATAAATCCCCTTAATAAAAGCCAACAGATTGCTTGTGCTTTGCATTGGCAGCACTTTGGCAAATTAAAACAGGGGTCAACACACACATTAGCTCAGGAAAGAAGTTAGGGTGAAAATATAACTAAGAAGTCAACAGGATTTAAGTTCAAATAAAAATCATGTAAAGCAAGACAATTATATGAGCAAAGATAAATCCTGGGGAAAATTAACAATTAACCTGAGATATTAAGAAGTAATGGGTATTCTTTTTGTTAATGTTCTCAATGAGCAAGAAACTTTAATCAATTATTTTATGTTGCTCTCATTATAATATAAGTTATATGGGGAGCAATATAAATAATAAAATAAATGTATTTTCAAACTTCTCTAATGGATCTGGCACGCATTTTTATTTAATTCACTTTGAAGCAGAATTTCTTATAAGTGTAAGACTATTTATAATGTGATCCCATCCTCTCTCTGTTAAGGATCAGTTCAGGCACAATGAACTATCATTTGTGTGTGGTCAGGGAGCAACTGCCAGAATGAAGAAAACTGAATTCTCAGGACATTCAACACACTAAAGCAGTTCATGCATAAAATATTTTTATTGGGTGCAAAGTAGTTTAGAGAGAATTGTTAATGAAAGTCACATTTTACCACAAAAGGCAATATAAATTCAAATCTTTCTTAAACTCTCCTATTAACTTTATAAAAATGACAAAGTTTTAAAAATTAGCAAGCATGTGATACTAGCAATATGATTTAACAGTTAATTTTATTATAATTTAAGCTCTCAGTTGAGCTTTTTCTCTACTCTTAACAGAATATAACTTTAAATTCATTTAAAAACTGGCATATTTACATTTGAAAGTGTTTCTGTGTCTGTGGAGGAGATGCTGTGTCTGTGTATCAGTAATCTGATATGCCAATTTTCCGACCACATGGCCATCAATGCAGTTTATTTTAAGTTGTCTTAAATAAGTAATCTTTCTATTTCCTAAAATAAAATATTGCCCATTCAATTCTGATGCTTCAGACAAGGGTTCTCTGCAGTGTGTATTTCCTACACTGAAAAAATTCTAGTGGGTATATTAATTGAAAGCTATGCTTTCTATTTTTAGTAGAGAAGAAATACTTTTCCACCATATATTTTTTTAAAGATTTATTTATTTCTCCCCACCTGCTCGATGTTTTGCACTTGCTGTGTCTACTTGTCTTCTTTGTTTCTTTTTTTTTAGGAGGCACGAGGCACCGAATCCAGGACCTCCAATGTGAGAGGGAGCCACCTAATCACTTGAGCCACCTCCATTCCCTGCTTTGTTGTGTCTCTCATTATGTTTTTCCTCTCTGTGTCTCTTGTTGTGTTGTCTTGTTGCATCAGCTCGCTGTGCCTGCCCATCATGTCAGCTTGCTGTCTCCTTTAGGAGGCACTGGGAACCTCTACTCCCTGCTTTGTTGTGTTTCTCATTATGTTTATCTTCTTGTGTCTCTTGTTGCATCATCTTGTGTCAGCTTGCCATGCCTGCCCTTTGCACCAGCTCACTGTCTTCTTTAGGAGGGACTGGGAATCAAACCAGGGACCTCCCATATGATAGGTGGAAGCTCAATCACTTAAGCTACATCTGCTTTCCCTTATTTCTTTTCATTGTTTCTGCAATAACTCCACCCTCCCTCCCAATTCAGCTCCTTTTAAATTAATGTTTGTAAATTATCCTGCTTTTCATGGCTATTGATTAGTGTCCAATATTTATAAAGCATCCCTTAATTTTTTTATTTTAAAATAGCATTCCAGTACTTCTTGTCTTATATTGTTGAGTCTAAATATCAAGTTTACATGGTCCTTATCTTTTCATCCACTATATTACTCCCTACAGTGTCTATTTATAGAATCAGAATTCAAATTTGAACATTTTAGATTGGTTAAAAAAAAATCAATCCAGTGAATTTTATTAAGTGGTAATGATGGTGATAAAAATAATGTTCCAAAAACATATTGTGTTAACAATAGTAGTTCTTTGGGCAGCTATGTGTAAAGATGAGTGTGGAATATGTGAATAGAGACTCACCCTATGGATGAGGTTGTGGTGTTTTCCTTGGGTAGTGTATGTGACCTTATGTGAACCAGAAATAAAAGATACTTTGCTGGGAGTAAAGAGAAGAAAACTACCATATCAATAATAGAGTTTCCACTTATTTCACCATTTCTTATCGTCCATAGAAAATTCATATCTAGGAAAGAAAAAAAAGTAGCTAGATAAAAAAGTACATTGACACTGTGAGGCGTTTTTGTTCAAAGAAGATAACTTAAACAACACTTTCAGAATGTCAAAATTCAAAACAATAAGATTACTTCAAACAAAAATAAAATATTATTAAAAAATATATTCGGTGGATTGTGATTACTGAATTGCCAAGGTACATAAATAATCTGTTTCATAGTAATTTTTAAATTAGACTTTGGCAAGTGTATCACTTTTTTAGTATGTAGACATGCAAGAAGAAAGTACTAGATGATTCAGGTTAAAAACTGTTTTGCTTTAGAATCAGATATTTGTAAATTTATTGGTAAACTAGTAAATTACAAGGTTCAACTATATAATTATATAAGTGAAAAAAACTGACACCAAGAGAGAGAAATGAATTGATTGTTCAGGACTAAATAACAGTAGTAGTTGTCATAACTCTTAGTATAGTGTAAGTTTTAGTATGCTGTGCTACTACCTGTTTGTTTTTCTGAGGCCTTGAGCCAATGTAACACAACAAATAAGCTTTTAAAACAGTTAAACAGAAAAGAGACACCACTGAGTTGGAGAATTTATCATTCTGCTGAAGTGATCATAAAGGAAGGTTTCCTTTTCCGCAGCATGTGGGAAATGGGTTAGAAAGGATGGTACAAACAGAAGGGGCTGTTTTACCTGTAGATTGCAGTCATTCTCCACTGAAGACAAAACACACTGGACATTTTCTGCAGTGGATTCAGCACAAAATTTGGTCAGAACAGAACCGTGTTGGACCCAACTGTTTTTTATAAATTCTCAGAAAGCAGCATGGCTTAAGCTTCATAGAATCTGTAGATATTGAGCGGCTTTCTGAAAAGTAAAAAATATGATCATAGTATTAGAAGCCTGAGCAAGGCTATATTCAGAAAAGGTGAGTCTCCTACTGTGCAAGGAAAGACATCTTGCTGTGTGAGCCTCCTTATGGCAGCACTTCAATTTTAAAGCACACAGCATAATAAATTTAGCATATGAGAGTATTTTACATATTTATATATAAAAATACATATTTTATGCATAGTAGAGATTATTCTTTTTTTTTTTTAAGTATCTTGTGAGAACAATTGCTAGAGGCTGAGAAACCTACAGTGACAGACCTTTGTTTATTTTTTGGAATAAATCTTGTCTTCTATGAACTGAATTAATTTTTTATGATCTAGTACCATTTTTGCCAAATCAATTGCTTGACAATACAAAAGACTTACTTATCTACAGAAATGTTTTCTATAACGGAAAAAGAGATTATTCTATGTTTTCTGTGAATATGTGAGATTTGTGTACTTTTCAAAAATACTTGCCACAGTTTTGGAATTTAATATGATTCTATCTATAACTCTATAATAATCCACAAATGTTTTTGACAGTATGAATAGCTACTCATTTCATTGCACAGGTATGGAATATGAACATAATCTGTAACTTGGAATTTTAGGATAAAAGTAATAGTATTTGATCTAGGGAAATACTCTGAATTCTGAAGGAAATCATTGCCAAATAATCAAAAAATAATATGCATATAACTTTCATTAATAAATAAATAAATAAATCCCATGATTTTTAAAAACCAATTAGGCTTGAGGTAAAACAAATAAATTATGCAGCTCATCTTCTTTATATAAATGTGTGAATAGTATCAGTTCTTATAAATCATCATCTTTTAATAAGAGTTAAAATAAAAGTTGAGTACTAACATTCAGCATCACATCGTATGAAAACCTTAGAAGAGAATAAAAGGTTTACTTACCTTAAATCCTTAAAAATAACAATGTATTTTTAAAATTTATTTATTTTAAAGAAATTTTAGTTTACATGAATGTTGCATTAAAAATATAGGTGATTCCCTATGCCCCACTCCTTCCCCCTCACACACATTCCCACAGTAACAACATACTTAATGAAGTGTGCTACATCTGTTACAACTGAAGAACACATATTGAAGCATTGCCATTCATTAGCCATGGCTTACAGTTTACATTAGAGTTTATACTCTGTCCTGCACAAATTTATAAGTTATGACAAAATATATAATGGCCTGTATCCATCATTGCAACATCATGCAGGACAATTCCAATGTCCTGAAAATGCCCCCATATTATACCTAGTTTTCCCTCTCCCTCCCCTTATATCCTCCGGTGGCCACTGCCTCCACATCAATGATAAAAGTTCTTCCATTGCTAGGATAACAGTAAGTCTATAGTAGAATAATAGTAAGTCTACTTTAGCCCATTATTCATTCTCCAATCATGAGGATTTGGGGATGGTGATGAACACTCTGCCTCTAATTGAGAGGCGGCTTGGATCCCATGGGGCAGATGGAAGGAACTCTCTTGCTTGCAGTTGCAGACTCTCTGTTCAGTGGGATGGGTATTGTCCATCATCATCACCTTGTTAGTTGTCCTGGATGAATCCAATGAACTGGAGAGTAGGTGGTGCAACTCTGCTAAGATTCACGGTCCAACTGGCACATGGACATGCCAAAGATTTAAGTCTCTTAGACATACACCGATCAAGTATAGTACTAAATATAGGTTCAGATAGAAGGGGCAGAAGAATCATGAGTAGGAAAACCACAAATGAGTTTAACTTTGTCACACTGGGGAGCATAAATTAAAAGGAAAGGCCCACTGCCAGGATGCCAAAGTCCTGAACTGACCACTCTGCCTATAGTGAATGAATGTCTCTAGAGCCCTCAGGAGCTCCACTATTTGAGACAATATTTACTGTGGCATTCAATGAGATCCTGCTGAGACTTGCATAAGTGTAACCTCTGGAATGACCTTCAGATTCACTTTTTAATCTTTTAGCCATAAAAACACATTTGTATTTACCATTTCTCCCTTATGGTCATGGTCTTTTTCCAGGTGCATTGCTAGTTGGCACTTAGTAGTAATCCCTCGGTGCCAGAGAGGCTCATTCCTTGAGTCATGTCCCATGTTGCGGGGAATGTAGTGCATTTATATGATGAGTTTGGCTTAGAGAGAGGCCACATTTGAGCAACAAGGAGGCACTCAGGAGGTAACTCTTAGGCAAAATATACGAGGCTAAGTTTCAATTTCAAAAGAAAAGGTTCATAAGTACAATCATTAATATCAAGGACCCAGCACAATGGTCTGTCCTCCTTCACTAGGCACTGCCACTGTACTTGGGGGATTCTTGCTGTCCCATTAAAGAATGTAGCAGGATGGGAATTTGATATTCTTTTGGTTACTGTGTGGATCTCTACACACCGTGGCAATGCCCTATGATCACTTGAACACATTCATATGTCTTAGAGGCTTGCCCCAGATGAACCCCCTTGCATGCATCCCCCTATCACTAACACCCCACACCAATGTTCCTCCCCTGCAAAAGTTGTGTCCCTCTGTGATCCAAAACTTCTCTAAAGATGAAACAAAAAAATATTACCAAATAAAAATTAGAAAATGACATAATAATAGTTTTTAAAATAACATATAAAATAAAAAAAATTTAATTAAAAATAAAAAAATTTAAATAAAAAAACTTTTTTAGAAAATATGCCTTTCATCACTGTAAGAATGTTGTCTTGTATGTACAGTGAGATTTTCTTCCATGTGTTCCCCCAGGGTCTTTTTTTAATTTATTTTATCTTCAAAGAAGCTTTAGATAACAGAAAAGTCATGTAGAGAATATAGGGATTTCCATATACCCTACAATCTCCCCCTTTTCCTCTCTCCCTTATTAATATCATTTTACATGCAGATGGTACATTTGTTACAATTGATGTACAAATATTGAAGTATTGCTACTGACCATGGTCAATGGTTTACATTATGATATACATTTTGGAATCTATACTTTTATAAATTTTGATGAAATTTAAAATGGCCTGTATCCATTATTGCGAGACCATGGAGAACAATTCTAACGCCCTAAAAAAGCCCTATGTCCCATCTATTCTATTCTTCCCTCTTCCTCCTCTAGGGACCTTGTGAAGAATAAGATTCATAGTTAGTTGCAATAATATTGAGAGCTTGACATATTGGTCTGTTTTCTCTTATTAGGCACTGCCTATATACTCAGAAGATCCTTGCCTTTCTATTTGAAAACATAGCATGATTCAAGGATGGGAGTTTAAAATTTTTAGTTTGGTATGTGGTTCTCCACCCACTGATATAACACACTATGACAAGATTAACACTTACATATTCCATAGAAGCCTGCCCCAGGTGCACTCTGTCCTATACCCACCATCCTCCATATCCAATACCCTACACCAGTAATCCTCCTCTGCCATATTTGCCAAAAGAACATTCCCAACATTGTAGTTTTAACCACAGACCTTCAAATCCTCAGAGTTCACCTGCTCCTTCCCCTGAATCTCCCCCCAGTTCCATGTATAGTCCAACCCAACCCTTCCAAACTAAACCTCTCAAAGACCATTACCACCGAACACAATAGTATCACTGCACCACTGTCATATCCATCCACTGCACAACTACACCCTTCCACCTTATCAAAGATTTTGCCCATGTGCACATTGGCTTGCAATCCTCTACTTGCTTTCTGTCTCCTGTAAACCTATCATCCAGACTCTAGCTCTCTGAGTCTGCTCGATTTGCTTAACTCATATCAGTGAAGTCATGTAATAGTTGTCCTTCAGTACCTGGCTTACTTCACTCAACAAGATTCATCTATGTTGTCCCATGTGTTAATATGGCATTCCTTCTTACAGCTGAGTAATACTCCATTGTATGTACATACCAGAGTTTGCTTATCCATTCATCTATTGATGGACATTTGTGTTGCTTCCAAGTTTTTGCAATGGTGAATAATGCTGCTATGAACATTGATGAACATATATCTGTTCATGTCCCAGCTTTCAGTTCTTTTGGATATATACCCAGCAATCAGATTGCTGGATCATATGGCAGTTCTATAGTTAGCTCCCTGAGGAACCACCAAACTGTCCTCCACAAAGGATGCACCTTTCTACATTCCCACCAGCAGTGGATAAGTGTTCCCTTTCCTCCACATCATATCCAATACTTGTAGTCCTTTTCATTGCCACCTGTTTAATGGGTGTAAGATAATATCTCATTATAGTTTTGATTTGCATTTCCCTAATAGCTAGTGATGTTGTGCATCTTTTCATGAGTTTTTAGCCATTTGTATTTCTTTGGAGAAGTGTCTATTCAAATCACTTGTCCATTTTTAAAATGGATTGTTTGTCTTTTTATTTTCAAGATGTAGGATTTCTTTATATATGCTGGATATTAGGCCCCTATCAGATATATGGTTACTAAATATTTTCTCCCATTAAGTAGAATGCCTTTTCACTTTCTTCACAAACTCCTTTGAAGTGCAAAAGATTTTAGTTTTGAGGAAGTCTTATTTATATATTTTTTCTTTTGTTGCTTGTGCTTTAAGTATAAAGTTTATGAAATTGTTTCCTACTACAAGTCTTGTAAATGCTTCTCTATAGTATCTTCCAGGAGATTTATGGTCTTAGCTGTTGTGTTTAGATATTTGGTCCATCTTGAAGTAATTTTTGTATAGGGCATGAAGAAAATGATCCTCCCCCATTCTTTTGGATATGGATATCCAGTTCTGCAAGCACAATTTGTTGGAGAGGCCATTCTTTCCCAGTTGAGGGGGGTGGTGGCCTTGTCAAATATCATTTGACCATGTATGTGAGGATCTATATCAGAACTCTCAGTTCTGTTCCATTGATCAGTATGTCTATCCTTGTACCAATACCATGCAGTTTTGACCACTGCAGCTTTGTACTATGTTTTAAAGTCAAGTAGTGTGATCCCTCCAATTTCATCTTTCTTTTTCAATATGTCTTTGGCTATTTGGTGCCCCTTGCCCTTCCAAATAAATTACATATTTAGCTTTTCCAATTCTGTAAAAAAATGCTATGGTAATTTCTATTAAGATTTCATTAAATCTGTAAATCAGTTTGGGTAGGTTAGATATCTTGATGATGTTTAATCTTCCTATCCATGAGCAAGGAATATTCTTCCATTTATTTAGGTCTTCTTTGTTTTCCTTTAACAATGTTGTGTAGCTTTCTGAGTACAAGTCCTTTACATCTTTAAGTTTATTCCTAGGTATTGTATTCTTTTAGTTGCTATTGTAAATGGAATTTTTTTCTTGAATTCCTCCTCAGATTGCTTATTATTGGTGTAAAGAAATGCTACTGATTTTTGCACATTGATTTATATCCTGCCACTTTACTGAACTCATTTATAATATCTAGAAGCTTTGTTGTAGATTTAGCAGGGCTTTCCATGTATAGTACCATGCCATCTGCAAATAATGAAATTTTTACTTCTTCCTTTCCAATTTGGATGATGTTTATATATTTTCTTGCCTAAGTGGTAGAGTAAGTAGTTCTAACACAATGTAAGAGTGGTGACAGTGGGCATCCTTGTCTTGTTCCAGATTTTAGTGGGAAAGCTTTTAGGATTTCACTATTGAATATGATGTTTGCTGTGGGCTTTTCATACATACCCTTTATCATATTGACGGAGTTTTCTTCTTTTCCTATCTTTTGAAGTGTTTTTAATCAGGAATGGGTGCTGTATTTTGTCAAATGTTTTTTCCGTATCAATAGAGAAGACCACGTGATTTTGTTCTTTTGACCTGTTAGTATGGTGTATTAACTTGATTGGATTTCTTAAGTTGAACCATTCTTGCAATCAGGGATGAAGCACTCTTGGTCAAGGTGTATAATTCATTTAATGTGTTGTTGATTATGATTAGCAAATATTTTGTCGAGGATGTTAGCATCTAGTTTCATTAGAGAAATTGGTCTATAGTTTTCCTTTCTTGTGGTGAAAGAAAGGCATCATAGAATGAGTTAGGCAATGTTCCACCCACTTCTAATTTTTGGAAGAGTTTAAGCAGGATTGGTGTTAGTTCTTTCTGGAATGTTTGGCAGAATTCAACTGTGAAGATTTCTGGTCGTAAGCTCTTCTTAGTTGGGAAGTTTTTGATAACTAATTCAATCTTGTTACTTGTGATTGGTCTGTTGAGTTCATCAGATTCTTCCTTCATGAATGTAGTCTTTTTGTGTGTCTCTAGGAATTTGTCCATTTCATCTAAATTATCTAACTTGTTGGCATACAAATTTTCAAAGTATCCTCTTATGATACTCTTTATTTCTGTGGAATAAGTAGTGATATTCTCTTGCTTGTTTCTTATTTTATGTCTCTGCATCTTCTCTCTTTTTTTCTTTGTTAATCTAGCTAAGGGTTTGTTAATTTTATGAATCTTCTCAAAGTGCCAGCTTTTGGTTTTGTAAATTTTTTTCTAGTACTTTCAATTTCACTTACCTCTGCTCTGATCTTTGTTATTTCCTTCTTTCTACTTGCTTGGGGTTTTGTTTGTTGTTCTTTTCCTAATTCCTCCAGGTGTGCAGTTAGGTCTTTGATTTTAGCTCTTTCTTCTTTTTTAATAAAGGCATTTATGACTATGAATTTCCATCTCAGTACAGCTTTTGCTGCATCACATAGGTTTGGATACATTGTGTTGTCATTTTCATTTGTTTCAAGGTAATTACTGATTTCTTTTGCAATTTCCTCCTTCACTTACTGATTGTCTTGGAGTGTGTTGTTTAACTTCCATATCTTTGTGCCTAATCTGGTTCTTTGTCCCTGATTTCCATTGTGGTCAGAGAAATTACTTTGTATAATTTAAATATTTCTGAATTTGTTGAGAGATGTTCTGTGACCTAGCATGCAATCTACCCAGGAGAATGATCGATGATCAATGTGAACTAGAGAAGAGTGTATATCATGCTGTATTTGAGTGTAAAGTTCTTTATGTGTCTATTAGGTCTAGATCCTCTAATGTATTATTCAAGGTCTCTGTTTCCTTACTGACCCTCTGTCAAGATGTTCCATCTAATGGTGATAATGGTGTATTAAAGTCCCCCACTGTTATTGTAGAGGTATCTATTTCTCCACTTAGTTCTTACAATGTTTACCTCAAGTATTTTGAGGTGCCCTTTTTAGGGGCATAAATGTTTATGATTATTCTTTCTTTTTGATATATTACCCCTTTTATTAATATATATTGGCCTTCTTTGTCTCTTAAAATAGTTTGCATTTAAGGCTATTTTGTCTGATATTAGTATAGCTACTTCGGCCTTTTTGGTTCTTGTTTGCATGTAAAATTGTTTTCCAACCATTCACTTTCAACCTCCTTGCATCCCTGGGTCTTAGGTGAGTTTATTGTAGACAACATTTTTTTTATTTTATTTTAATTTTTATAAAACTATTTCTTTAATATTATTATTATTGTGAAAGTCATATAAAATCAAGCATTTTAAAGGGTACAATTCAGTGGTATTTAGTACATTCATAATATTATGCAACCATCACTTCTAACTAGTTTTCAAAACATTTTCATTACCAAGATATAATTTATTGTTTTAAATTATTTTTTTAAAAGATACTTAGATTACATAAATGTTGCACAAAAGATATAGGGATTCCCATATGCCCCACTCCCCACACCTCCCACACCCTCCCACATGAACATCCTTCATTAGTGTGGCACATTCATTGCAATTGATAAATGCATCCTTGGGCTTTGCCATTAAGCATGGACCATAGTTCACATGTAGTCTACACTCTCTCCCACACAGTTCTGCATGTTATGTGACACTATAAAATGGCCTATATTTGTCATTGCAACGTCACTCAGGATGATTCCCAAGTCCCTAAAAAGCCCCCGTATTACAACTCTTTTTCTCTCTCCCTGCCCTCAGAGCCTCCAGTGGCTACTGGCTCCACATCAATGTTGTAATTTCTTCCATTTCTTGAATCACAATATGTCTAAAGTAGAATACCAGTAAATCCACTCTAGTCCATAGCTCTTCCTCCAATCCTGAGGATTTGGGGATGGTGATGTCCACTCCACCTCCAGTTGAGAGGGGCCTTATATCCCATGGGGAAGATGGATGGGGCTATCCTGCCTGTAGCTGCACACTCTCTCCCTCCCTGTGGTGGCTGTTGTCCGTCATCATCTCCCTGCCAGTTGTCCTGGGTGAGTCCAATGAGCTGTAGAGTGGGTGTTACAACTCCACTGTGGTTCTGGGCCCAGCTGGCACATGGACAACCCAAAGACTCGAGTCTCTGAACAAACAATTGTAGACAGCATTTAGATGGGTCATATTTCCTTATCCATTCTGCCAATCTATGTCTCCTGATTGGAGAGTTTAATCCATTAACATTCAATTTTATTATGCCAAGGAATTACTTACATTAGTCCTATTTTCTTTAGGTTTATGTATGTCATATGTTGTTTTTATTTCTCTTTTTATCTTTTTGGTTTTTCTTACCGATAATATTCTTTCTTACATTCTCCTTCAACCCCCTCTCTCATGTTTTTTCCTTTCAACTTGCAAAACTCCCTTTAATATTTCTTAAAGGGCATGTTTCTTGTTGACAAACTCTCTTAATTTCTGTTTATCTGTGAATATCTTGAATTCACCTTCATTTTTGAATGACAGCTTCACTGAACAGAGATTTCTTGTTTGGAAGTTTTTTCTTTTAGCCACTTAGCTATGTCATACCACTGCCTTCTTGCCTCCATGGTTTCAGATGAGAAATCAGCACTTAATCTTATCAAGCTTCCCTTATATGTGATAGATCTCTTTTCTTTTGCTGTTTTCAGTATTCTCTTTGTCTTGAGCATTGGACAATTTTACAAGTATATGTCTTGGTGTAAACCTGTTAGGATTTATACTGTTTGGGGTGCACTTCACTTCCTAGACATGTAAGTTCGTGTCCATGAAAAGGGTTGAGAAATTTTCAGCCATTATTTCCTCAAATACTCCTGCTCCCTTTCCTTTCTCTTCTCCCTCTGGAATGCCTCTAATATGCATATTTGTGCATTTCCCGTTGTCATTCAAATGCCTAAGTCCCTGCTGGATTTTTTTCTTTTTGTCTATCTGTTCTAATATCTATTTGATTTCAAATGTACTGTCTTCAACATCCCTAATTCTTTCCTCTACTTCTTCATATGTGCTGTTATGTACTTTGGGTATATTTTTGATTTCTTGTATTGTGCCCTTCATCAGCATCTTATCCATTATCTTTTTATGTATGTTTACAATTTCTTCAGTATGTTCCCCAAGTGTCTTCTTAATATCTTTTATCTCTTCCTTCACTTCATTAAGTTAATTCATGATATTTGTTGGGACATCCCTGATTAGTTGTTCCATGTTCTGCATCTCTTTCTGTTTTTTAGTTTGTTCATTTGACTGGGCCATGTCTTCCTGTTTCTATTTATAGGGTTTGTAATTTTTTGTTGGTGTCTAGGCATCTGTTTATCTTGATATGCTTACTTGATTGCTTAGCTTCTCTTTCTACTCTAGTGCTTTATTTTCTTGTTTGTATATGTGTGTGTGTGTGTGTGGTAAGGTTCCTTTCTGACACTTGGTTCCTCTTGTTCTATATCATTGCAGTTGTCTGTGTTCCCTTGGGAAAAAAATAAGACTAGAGAAAAGGAAAGAGATAAGAAAAGAAAAAGAATAACAGTAATAATGTTAATAATCTTAAAATGGTAGAAGAGGAACCGTACCAGAGCCAGGAAAATAAATAAGTAATATGAGTAAAAAATCAAAGAAAGTACAAAGGAATAAGAATAAGAAAGGTGGAATAGATTGATGAGAAGAGAGGAAACAATAAAGAAAAAAAAAGTTAGAAAAAGGCCAAAAGTGGCATTGTTCACAATTGCCAAAAACTGGAATCAGCCATGGTGCCCATCAACAGACAAATGGATAAACAAAATGTGGTACATACATACAATGGAATATTACTCAGCTGTAGGAAGGAATAAAGTGCTAACACACGGAAAAACATGGATGAATCTTGAAGACCTTATGTTGAGTGAAGCAAGCCAGGCATTGAAGCTTGAACAGTATATGGCCTCACTGATTTGAATTGAAGAAAGTGAGCAGTCTCTGATAACCATTGTCTGAAAGACAGGTTAACAAGGGAGAGAAATAGAAGAGAAGGTTGTTAGCCATCACCCACATGGACATAATCTATGGTAAAGTGATAGAGAATAGTTGCATATTGAAGGATAGGACAGGTGGGTAATTATATCACTGGGTTTGGTGGTGCAAATCTACACGTGGGTAGATTAGGAAGTGCGGGTTAGAATACCCAGGATATTGGGAGGAGAGATGGAAGGGGGACTAGGTGAACATGGGTGAACATGGGATTTGGAGTACGATGTTGAAAGTGCAAGAGTGGGAATGCTCTTATGGCAATATGACAAGGTAGTGTTACTGGTTTAGGATGTAAGTTGGGGGTGCATTCAGGGCGGGGTGCATCTGGAGTAGGCTTCTGGGAGTATGTGAGTGTTCATCATGTCATAATGTGTTGTGTCGGGGAGTGGAGACCCCCATGGTGAGTGGGAAGGAAATGGACCCCCATCTTTGGGAGGACCAATTCACCCAGAAACAGACAGGTAGGTGTCTCTTAGGAGCAAGGGTGGATCCTAATAGGGGAGGATAATCAGTGTGTCAAGACATCTTGTTGCATGCAACTATGAATCTTGTCATCCAATGAATCAAGACAGGGGAGTGTCATGTGCTCCAGGGGGATTGGGAGGAAGGAACAGAAAAGATCAAACAGGGGATATTTAGTGGTCATGGGAAATATTTTTCATTACCTTACAGTAATGGACACAGGAGAGGGTAAATATCATCAAAAATTATTAAACTGTACCATCTAAATTGTGTACTACATTGTAAGCCATTGACAATGTTTAGTAGATATGTTTCACTATCTGTATAGCAGTTAGACAATGCTACCATCCACATAAAAATGATTTTAATATGGGGTGAGTGAAGGGGTAGGAGGTTGGGAATATGAGAGTCTCTAGTATTCTGTGTGTGACTTTGCTGTGACCTAAAACTTCTTTGAAAATTAAATGAAAATTTAGGGAGACACTGGGGAGTGAAAGGGGGAAGGTGCCATGGTACAGACTGGACAACTGATAATGCAGTGATAAAAGGAAAATAAATAAATAAATAAATTTTTAAATTTTTTTTTAAATTTTTTTGATTTTCCCCATTTTTTGAACATCCCATTCCTTTAATTTAATTTTATTTTTAGTTTTTTTTTCCCCTAACTTTCCATGTATTTTATCTCTTACATTTAAGCTTATCATTATTATTTCATTTTCCTATTAATTGCATTTGGCTATTATATGGGCTTCATCTTCAAGGAAGGTTTCTATCACAGAAGGGTTACAAAGGGGGCAGCAGAGTAACATTGGTGGGGGATGTCTGGGATGGGGGTTTCATGGGAGGAAGTTCACCTGCATATACATGAAAGATATATAAAATTGTTCAAATGATGAAGGGGTGGGGCATAGTTACAGTGGGTAGACAATCACTCAATAAATACTGCATTTCCAGCCTGGAGAGCTCTGCCACATTCTCCAAGGGAGCAGCACCAGTCCCCCGAGTGCAGGGTCAGTGTGTGGCAAGCGAGAATGTTCCACTGATGGGTTCTTGTTATTGATGACTAGCCTTACGAGTCTTTGCTATTGTAATTGAAACAGCCTACTGTTACGGGGTGCCTAAGGATTGCCACCTAGAGCCTCCTTGTTGTTCAAATGTGACCTCTCTCTAAGCCAAATTCAGTATATGAATGCATTACCTTCCCCCCAGCGTGGGACATGACTCCCAGGGATGAGCCCCCCTGGCAACAAGGGATTAATACCAAGTGCCAACTAGGAATACGACTGGGAAAAGACCTTGAATAAAAGGGGGAAAAGGTAAAGACAAATGAGTTCATGTGGCTAAGAGACTTTAAAGAGAGTCAGGAGGTCATCCCAGAAGTACTGCTTATACACACCTCAGTAGGATCTCATGGAACACCAAAGTGGATATCACCCCACATAGAGGGGCTTCTGAGGGCTCTGGAGACACCCAGGTCCTATATAAGGGGGGATAGCTCCAGAGATTGATGCTTTTTCAATGGGCTCTACTTTGGAATCTGTGCTCCTGAGACTGACAGAGTTGGACTCAAATAAGTCCTCCCTGCACATGGTCCATCAGTCCCTTCTATTCAAACCTATATGTGATGCTGGAGTTTGTAGGTATACTTCCAGAGACTGGAGCCTTTGGCTTTCCCATATGCCAGTTGTGCCTGGAATCTCGGTGGAGCTGCAACTCCTACTCTACAGCTCAGTGGACTCACCCAAGTCCCCTGGTGAGGAGACGATGATGGACAATGGCCATCCCAGGGAATGGAGAGATCCTGCAGCTGCAGGCAGGATAATCCCATCCATTGTATCCATGGGATATAAGCCCTCTCTCACCTGGAGGTGTAGTGGACATTACCATTCCAAACTCCTCAGGATTAGGGGAAGAGCTATGGACTAGAGTGGACTTAATGGTATTCTGTTGTAGACATATTGTGATTCAAGCAATGGAAGAAATTACATCAGTGAGGTGGAGCCAGTGGCCACTGGATGCTTTCAGGGCAGGGAAGAGAAAAGCAGTTGTAATGCAGGGGCTTTTTCAGGACTTGAGAATTCTCCTGAGTGACATTACAATGACAGATATAGACCATTTTACATCAGCATATAACATGCAGAACTGTGTGGGAGAGAGTATGGTCTACAATGTGAACTATGGTCCATGCTTAATGGCAAAGCCCCAAGATGTGTATATCCATTGCTGGTGATTTGCCACACTAATGAAAGATGTTTATGTGGGATGTTATGGGAGGTGTGGGATGTGGGGAACATGGGGATCCCTGTAATTTTTGGGTAACATTTATGTAATCAAAGCATCTTTTAAAATATTAAAAAAAAAAAAAAATCTATGGGACATAGCCAAAACCATATTCAGGCAAAAATGTATTGCCAAATATATTTGTCATTAAAAAGCAAGTCTAAATTTAAGAAGAAGAAGAAGAAGAAAGAAAGAAATAAAAGAAAAAGGCCAAACAGATAGGTGGAATGAAAGATAAACAGTACAAAACAGAAGATTAAAAAATGAAGGAAAGAAAAGAAATAAAATAGGTAGAAAAAGTAAGTAAAAGAAAAAGAAAGGAAAGAAAGAAAGGGGAAAGACACACAAGAAACAAGACAAAACAACAATAACAACAAAAGAAACAAGAAAAACAGCCTTTCCTCTTAAGCCCCTAAGGAGCTTCTCAGGCTGCCATTGCTCATCAATCAACCACCCTTCAGCGTGCTTCTGCAGGTGATCTACTGGGTTTTAGCAAATAAGATAAAGGAAAAAAAAAAAGAAAAAGGAACCAATAAAAATAAAAGAATAAAAAATAACAGATTCAAGAAAACCTAAAACAAGAAAAATTCTCTCTATATGTTCCCTGTCATAAAGTACCAGCTGGGTGCCTGATAATCTGGTGAATCACTCTCTGGATCACTTCTCTAAGGAGACCCAAGAACCAAACCAGGGACCTTTTATATACAAGGCAGAAATTCTTTCACTGAGTTCCCCCTGCTCCACAGCTTAAGCAGGCTTCAGAAAGCTTATCTGGCTCTATCTGTCCCCTTTCCCTCAGGTGGTTTAAGCTTCTAACTATTTGCCAAGCAGGCTGTTTAGGCAATTGTCTCTGCTCCCTCTCTACATTAGTTCCTCTCTCTCTCTCTCAGGTCAGCTGGGTGTGACAGCCTGCCTGATCAGATCTCTCCTCCCCTCTTCCTGCGGCTGCCTCAGTGCAAGTCAATTGGGGACCCTTCAAGATTCAAAGGGGGCTCAGCTGGCCAAACTCACTGAAAAGAAACCACTCTCCACCCTCTGCCAGACCCCTCGTCCTCCCGGGGAACACTCTGTCCCATTCAGTTGGTTGCAGTGATCAGGGGCTTTATCCAGGCTGTTTGCCTTGGTGATGGGGTGTAACTGCTGTTTCCAGTCACTGGGGCATGTAGCTCACGATTTTTCTTTGGCTTCTTTATCTGTCTAGTTCCCTCCTGGATGATGTGTAACACTTTCTCATTCTATCTATCTCCAAAGCAGCTCCCTCAGATAGGTTTTTGCCCTTTCTCTGTTCTTTTTTGTGAGGAAATTGGACTCAGCCTACTAACTTCGACACCATTTTCCTGGAAGTCCTCAATGTATTTTTAACCTCAAAGATAAACAACCATCAATTTATAAAGTTTGAATGCTAGAATTTTAACTCCTTTTTTTTTTTTTTTTTTTTTTTTTTTTGTCATTTCTTCTATTTACTATACCAATACTTAATAACACAAACTGGAGAGTCCTTAAAAATAGCATTCTGGTTTTATAAAAATTCTCCTTATTTTCTACATACTGTACCTTTGAATTTATGAAAAAGGAGGAAGAATGAAATTATTTAGAAAATTATATTATGGAATCACAGAATAAAATATATATTTAGTTGAGTGAAATTGATCAATTGTCACTATTTCGAAAAATTACATACATTTTTAAATTAGTTTTTATAAATTCTTAATGTTATACATGTAACAATTTTTTGTACCATTTAAAAAGCCTCATTTGTATTGTGAAAACTCTTGGAGGTTTTCATTTAGAGTTATTCATATGATTGCTTTGATCTCCATCTATGTTCCCTGGAATGACTAGAGGAGTAATAAAATTGTCTAATTACTAAGGTCTAAAGTATCATATTTAATGTTGCTTGTGTAATATGTATTTTGAGTCAAAATGGTTATCCCTGTGTATGAACCATTACTACTGATATTTTATTATCATGCAGGTCACTTTTTATATTTGAAAAAAATTGTGATTCTCATCTCATCATTGGCTGCCATGTGTTAATGCAACACAAAATACATTTAAGCAATTGCAGATTTTAAAATGCTCTTTGGGTTCAAATAGATATTTTAAATTTAGGTTGTGTAATTTGTTATAGATATCTCAAAGTGACTCCTATATAAAATGATATGGTGGATGGAGGTCCAGTTCAAAGCACTTTTACTGTGCAAGTGTGGTGTTTGGAGAATTCAAAGACCAATTATGGCCCATTTCTTTTGCCAAGAGTCTGTTTCTTTTCCAGGCTAGCCCTCAAGTTTCCCATAGGTGTCAAGAATCTAAAGATAAAATGGGTAGGAAACAGATGACTACATGGCCAAGAAGACTTTTTCATTAAATAATTATCAATGACTATGATTAAGCCTATCCACAAAGGAGAGGAAAGATTCCATATTGCAATCAGTGTTCTAACAGTGTTAAAATGTGTGCCTAACATGACCTGGGTTTCCCATTCTGGGTGTGGAGAAATTGACCCACGTTTCCACTCACAGTTGCATATGATGATGGCTGTTCACAGAATGCTGCTGATGTTTTCTAGGCCCTGCATATTGACAGTTTATGGCTTACTATGTGGGGAAATCAAAGAATATCACCTTGGAAAATAACAAGTAATGTCAACATTGGTTCAACAAATGTGATGTGATGACACATGTCTATGTCTTTATTTTTTTAATGTATATGTTAAAAATCATACAGAAAGGGGGAACTTTGGGGTCATAAAAATTTCTATAATGAGATATGGTGATGGTTGTACAAAATTGTGAATGTAATTAATATCATTGAATAGCACACTTTAAAATTGTTAAAATAGTAAATTTCATATTATCTTTTTTATATATATATAGTATATTTATATACTATAAAAATAATGAAAAAAGGGGAAAAAAAGTGGAACAATTCCTTGTCCATCATATAAGCAGTTCTTACTTCAAATATCAAGACCTGGATAAGAATGCATAGGACATAACAATACAAAGAACATCGATATTTGTGGGGGGAAAATTAAGCTAATTAACTGTGCTCCCTCTTTACTAGCTTTTAACAAAAATATTTGTTCTACTTGAATAGGTTCTAATTCTATACAAACTTTATTTGCTTAATTACTTTTGCTTCTGAAGTTATTTCTCTAAAAAAATTACTAACAGTTTGGAAAGCATGCTGTTCAGAATTGTTTTGACATATGTGGACAAAAAAACTGATGTTGAAAATATTAAACAAATTCCTTTGGTTTAGAACATTCATCCTGAAACAACTGTTAATACAACTGGTATTGTAATAGAATAGAATGCAAACAAACAAGTTTCTCACTTTTGAAACACATAAAATATATAATAAGTCAAATGATCCTTGGTCTAAATTCCTAAGAAAGCTTTGCCCAGGCTAACCAAGAGTTTACTTGTAACAAATAAAACTCCCTGCTAAAAACTGTATCTTAGATTTATGACTTGAAAAGCTTGCTGTTTGTCTTATGCTTTAATTCAGTATTATTGTTTTGCTTTTTGACCATCACAAATGACAGCTTTCAAAAATCATAAGTACTGTTATTCCTTACACATTACTAAAGGACCATTATCTCTGTTGAGTTCTTTGGAAAACAGCTACAATATATTTGCTGACTTTTGACTCTTATGGTTATAGGTTGTCTTTTTGTACTACTTTAGCTATAGAACTAATTCTCTCTCTCTCTCTCTCTCTCTCTCTCACACACACACACACACACACACACACACACACAC
>JAKSZT010054416.1:27809280-28007296 GCA_026826555.1 Tolypeutes matacus
TCTCTCTCTCTCTCACACACACACACACACACACACACACACTACTTATACATGGGTTCAGAAACTTCACCTTCATTTTGCTGAGAAAATATACAGAATAAAATTTCTGTTCAAGTTTTTTTTATCTTCTCCAAAGCTGTACCCAAACAAGAAGTATGTCTTTTGGATTCCTCTGTGACCCCAGCATTCACGTAGGTATATTCAGGGCAGGTGGTTTGTGAAGCAAGTAGGTAGGACTGAAATGACAATGTCAACTGGGGTGACCAATATTTATCAACCCAGTTTGGTGACCAATTGAAATGACCCAAATAATTTCTCACCAAGTAATTAATAACCAAAAAGGGTATAAATGATTTTTACATTTAAACATTTGTAGGTTAGCTCCAATAAAATGACAACTACTCACTTCACTTTTGGTTTCTTTATTCCTTTAAAAAGAAACCTAAGCGAGCAGCATCATGCTCATTCATTAATTCAAAAAATATTTAAAGCATTACTTTCTTATGAAATTATTTCCAAATAAGCGCCTTATCTTTTGAGTATCATAACAAAGGAAAATAATATTTTAGTGCTTGGAACCAGTGACTCAGGTAACCAAATCTGACCCATCATTTATAATTAGAAAACAGGACACTGAAGGCAATAGAATGGATTCAGTGATGTCATCAGTAAACTATTTCATTTGCCATTTGGGCCTTAAGGTCATCATATGTTTAGTGTCATCCAACTCTATCCCAAAGGAAAGAAATATGAGAATAACTCAAATTCTTATTACTTCTGAACTCGTAGAGTTCTAGGAGTTCAAAAGAAATATTTGGTTCCTACTTTATATGATGCTCATGTGTGTAGAAAGATAGAGCTGAAGAGAGACAGGGAAGTGGAGAATCTAAAAATTGGCATAGAATAAGTTCAGACATCAGAAACAACAAAGGAATGTGGGCTATCTGCGGGTTGGGAAAAGAAAGCCAGAGAATGATCAATGCATTGAAGCTGGGACAGGGAAAGGAAGAATCCCAAAAAGTCCAGAGACTAAGAGTCAATCTGAGATAAGGATTGATAGACTTTAATCAAGAATCTAGGAAGATTATATAAGAAAAGCCAACAACTGACATCCTACTTAATTTAAAAGCCTGAAAGTTTTACCTCTAAGATCAGGAACAAGACAAGGATGCCCACTGTCACCACTGCTATTCAACATTGTACAGGAAATTCTTGCCACAACAATTAGGCAATAAAAAGAAATAAAAAGCATCCAAATTAGAAAGGAAGAAGTAAAATGTTCCTATATAGGTAATATGATCTTACATACAAAAAATCCTGAAAAATCCACAACAAATCTCCTAAAGCTAATAAATGAATTCATGAAAGTTTTGGGGTACATGATGAATAACCAAAATCAGCAATATTTCTATACACAAACAATGAGCAATGGGAAGAAGAAATCAAGAAAAAAATTCCATTCACAATAGCAACTAAAGGAATAAAAAATATAAGAATATTATTGGAGTAAAGAAAATGCTCTAATATTGATTGAAGTGATGAATGCAAAACTCTGTGATTTTACCAAATACCACTTATTACACACCTTGGATGGATTGTATGATTTATGAATATGTATCAATAAAATTTATTTTTAAAAAGTAAAAATAAATAGAAATAAATCTAACCAAGTATGTAAATGAATTGTACACAGAAAACTACAAAACATTGCTAAAAAGTTAAAGACCTAAATAAATGGAGACAGTCCATGCTTATGGATTGGAAGACTAAATATCATTAAGATAAAATATTACCCAAAGCAATTTATAAATTCAATTTAATACCAAGCAAACTTTCAAAACCTTCTTTGCAAAAATGGAAAAGGCAATCATCAAATTCATAAAAAAGGGTAAGAGGACCCAAATAGCTAAAGCCATCTTGAAAAAAGAAAATGAAGTTAGAGGAATCATGGTTCCTGATCTTAAAATTTATTACAAGGAAGTGGATGTGGCACAAACAAGTGGGCTCCCATCTATCATAAAGGAGGTCCAGGGTTTGATTCCCCAGGTCTCCTGGTGAAAGGCAAGCTGGCCCATGCAGCAAGCTGGCCCAAGTGGAGAGCTGGCTTGAGTGGAGTGCTGGCCTGAGCGGAATGCTGGTCCACATGGAGTGCTGGCCCACGCAGGAGTGCTGACTCATATGGAGTGCTGGCCAGCATGGAGAGCTGGCCTAGCAAGATTATGCAACAAAAAGAGACACAGTGGAGAGACAGTAAGAGACACAGCAGACCAGGGAGCATTTCTCTCACACTCCGGAAGGTCCCAGGATCGGTTCCTGGTGCCACCTAAAGAAAAGGCAAGAAGACACAGAAGAACACACAGTGAATGGACACAGAGCAGACAGTGAGTGCAAAATACAATGGGGGGGAATAAATAAATAAATCTAAAAAAACTTTACAAAGCAACAGTAATCAAAACAGCATGGTACTGGCACAGATATAAAGACCAATGGAATAGAATGGAGCACTCAGAAATCAACCCTTATATTTATGGTCAACTGATTTTTCATAAGGTGCAAAGGCCACTCAATTGGGAAAAAACAGTCTCTTCAACAAATGATGCTGGAAAACTGGATCTCCATTTGCAAAAAAAAAAGAGGAAGGATCCATACCCCACACCATATACAAAACTCAACTCAAAATGGATCAACGATCTTAATGTAAGAGCTAGAACTATCAAATTCCTTGAAGAAGACTTAGGGAAGCATCTTCAGGATTTTATGTCAAGCAATGGTTTTTTAAACTTTACAACCAAAGCACCAGCAACAAAAGAAAATATAGATAAACGGGGATCTCATCAAAATTAAAAACTTTTGTTCCGTAAAAGACTTTATCATGAAAGAAAAAATAGTAACTACACAATAAGGGAAAATATTTGGAAACCATATATCCAATAAAGATTAATATCCAGAATATATAAAGAAATCCTTCAATTTAACAATAGAAATGCAAAAAACACAATTAAAAAATGGAGAAAGATTTGAATAGACAGCTCTCTTAAAAAGATCTACAGGTGGCCAGAAAACACATGAAAAGAAGCTCAACATCAACAGCCATCAGGAAAATGTAAATCCAGATCATGAGAGACCATTTCAGATCCCTTAGACTTGGTGCTATTAAAAAACTGAAAAATAACACTTGTTGGAGAGGATGAGGAGAAAGAGGAACACTCATTCATTCCTGGTGTGCAATGTCAAATGGTGCAGTTGCCATGGAAGACAGTTTGGTGCTTCCTCAGAAAGCTAAGTATAGAACCATATGACCCCACAATCCCGCTACTAGGTATATACCCAAAAGAATTGAAAGCAGGGACTAGAACAGATATTTGCATATTGATGTTCATAGTGGTATTATTCACAATTTCCAAAAGATGGAAACAACCCAGTTGTTCATCACCTTCAACTGATGAATGTTATTTAGCCATAAAAAGGATGAAGTCCCTATGCATGAGGCAACATGGATGAACCTTGAAGACATCATGTTGAGTGAAATAAGCCAGACACAAAAGGAAAAACATTCTCATGATCTCACTGATTTTAAACAATCAGAATAAACAAAATCATAGATTCAGAATCTAGAATATAGGTTTCCAGGGGATGGTGTAG
Source organism: Tolypeutes matacus (assembly GCA_026826555.1). Lineage (NCBI taxonomy): Eukaryota > Metazoa > Chordata > Mammalia > Cingulata > Chlamyphoridae > Tolypeutes > Tolypeutes matacus. Next base: position 27,812,923 of record JAKSZT010054416.1, read on the forward strand.
GGATATGGAATAAGAAGTGGCTTAAAAAGTACAGGGTCCGTATTTGGAATGATGGAAATGTTTTGGTAATGGATGGTAGCACAACACAATGTACCACAACATTGTGAATGCTGTTAGCAGTGCTGAAAGATATATCTGAATATGATTAAAAGGGGAAATGTTAGATTTTATATATGGTAACAGAATAAAAATTTAAAAAACAATCTATGGAATGTCACTACACAAACAGTGAACCTTAAGTTAAACCATGGATTTTACTAATAGTACAAATATAAAAATATGCTTTCATCAATTGTAATAAGTGTTCCACACCAATGTTAGTTGGTGGTGTGGGGTGGAATATGGGAATCCTGTATCTTATGCATGATTGCTCTGTAAACCTACAACTTCTGTAATAAAGAAAAAATAGAAATCTAAAAATAAAAAAAGAGAATTTAGGAAGAGTAAATAGCGAGTAATGCAGCCTTTGTCAAACTCAAGTATTTTATTCTTTATGTGTGCTTAGATTGCATTTATTGTGTAGTATATTTAATTTTAATATTTTCCCTGAAAATAGAGAAAGGTATGACATTCTTTGGATTCCAACTCCTGATAAAAGCTCTCATAGAGCTTAAATTTTAGTGAGGACATGTGGTCAGAAAACGAATTTAATATTTAAAATAAATAGATGGTTATATGTATTATGGAGTAAATTAAAGCAGAAAAGATGAGGTGGGAGAGAGGGTAAATTTTAAATAGAATAATCCAAGTGGGCCTCACTGTGAAGTTGACATTTGAGCAAATACCTGAAAGAACTGACAAAAAGAGCCATTATAATATATGAAAGAATGGTAATACAAAATTCTTGCAGTGAACACAAGCCTGGAGTGTATTGGAAATAGCAAAGAAGCCAACATGTGTAAAATGAAGGGAGTTGGAGGGTAGGAGATGGAGCAGTTAACAAGCAAACAGCTCCTGAAATACAAAAAAATAGGCCATTAATGAGTGCTTAGGCTTTTAATATGAGAGAAGAAGACAATTTAGAGATTTATGAGGAGAATTTTGAGCCAATTCAGGGAAATAGTTTTAATATTTTTGTAAGTCTCTGTTTTTGACATTTTCTCTTCAGTCTGCTTGATGATTTTTAAAAATGTATCAAAGTTGGAATCTTAGTAGCACATGTAAAGCAAATAGGCAGGGTAAGAGCAGAGAAATATAATTAATTTTATTCTTAGTTCATGCTCTTCTTATTCTTATGAATTAATTAATATTATATTTGATACTTTAAACTCACTTTCTAGGGTTGGATTTTATCATTTTAATGCAATATAGGATTATTGTGTTAGAATGCATAATGATTTTTTGACAAAGCTTTTGAGTTTCAAAGCCTTGCCATAAATTACTATCTGTGTGAGTTAGGACAAGTCTATGAACATCTCTATTTCTTATTTCCTCATCTGTCAAACGAGGATAATATTAGTTTTATGAAGCCACTATATTTCTCCTACCAAAATCTGACTAGAATAAGAAAAAAAAATAAACAAAAAAATCATGAAACATTCAGACCAATATCACTCATGGTCATCAATACAGAATTCTTAAACAAAATCTGAGCAAATTGGGTACAGTAAAATGCAATAAAGGCACCATATCAGAATTAAATAAGAAGCATTCCAGAAATGCAAGGTTGGTTAATATTTGAAAATCTTTCAATGTAATCCAATACTGTACTATAACTCTTAGCTAATGCAATATAGGAAAAAATGAAAGGTATACATATTGAAAAGGACATAATAAAACTGCCCCTAGTCATAGAGAGCAAAATTGCACAGATAGAATATCCTAAGGAATCTGAAAAATAATTCTCTAAACAAATAACTTAATTTAGTAGGGTCTCAAGGTAATAGATTAATATAAATATTCCATTTTTTTCTGTACAATGAATTTTTGGAAAAATATTTAAAGTATTATTTGGAGTAGTATTTAAAAAACAGAAAAATCATACAATACTTTGGGATATTTAAAAAAACATGTTAAGAACTCTGCAATAAAAGTATAAAACTTGGTGACAGAAATTTAAGAAGACATAAACAAATGGGAAGATATATTAAGTGTGTGGATTGGAAGACTACAAATATTTATGATGTCACTTCTCCCCAAATTTACCTAAAGACTCAAAGCAATCTCAATCAAAAACCCAACAATTATTTTTGTAGAATTAGCAAGCTGATTCTAACTATACATGGATGTATAAGATTGTTAGACAAGCAACCTTGAAAAGAAAGAATAAAGTTGGAGGCTTCATCCTAGCTGATTTCAAGATGTAGAATAAAGCTATAGTAATCAAAACATTGTGCTAGTAGAATAAGAATGACAATGGTATAGAAAAGAAATTCAGATGTAAACCCATTCACATGCAATAAATTGATTATTGACAATTTGATCAAAGCAATTCAGTAGGAGAAAGGAAAGTCTTTTCAATAAATGGGGCTGGAACAATTACATATATTTATGAAACCAAAATGAACAAAGTCTGCTATCTCACATCACAGCCAACAATTACTCATAATAAGTGAAATGTAAAATCTAAAACTACTCAGCTTTTAGAAGAAAACATTAAGAAATGTCATCCCAACATTGGGTTGGGCAATGGCTTAAAGACAAAAAAGCCACTTAGCATAAAAGAAAAAGTTAGGAATAAATTGAGTTTCATCAAAATTAAAACTGCTGCTTATCAAAATGTACCATTAATAAAGTGAAAACACTAACCACAGACTGGAAAAACAACCTGCCCTGTATATATCAGACAAAGAATTCATATGCAGAATATATAAAGAACCCTTAAATATCAATAGTAAGATACCAAAGAATATATAAAAATTCGTGCAAAATGGTGAATAGGTACTTAATTAAAGAAAATATAATTTTGGTAGAGAAAATAATGAACCCCCCAAAGCTGTTCAAGTCCTCATCCATGGAGCCTATGAATATGTTAAACTACATGGCAAAAGGGACATTGTGGGTATGATTAAATTAAGGACTTTAATGAGAAGATTATACTTAATTATCTGGGTGGGCCCAATGTAATCTCAAAGTTTCTTTTAAGAGAAAGAGGGAGGCAAGAAGGTCAGTATCAGAGTCAGAGAGAGATTGAAAAAAGCTGTGTTACTGGATTTGGAGATCAAGAACGGGGCCACAAACCAAAGAATGCAGGCAGCCTCTAGAAACTGAAAAAGGCAATGAAACAAATTCTCCCCTAGAGCCTCCAGAAGGTACCAGCCCTGCTGGCACCATGAATTAAATCCAATGGGACCCATATCTGGCATTTGAACTACAGAATGTAAACTGGTGCTGTCTTAAGCCACTTAGTGTTTGGTAATTTGTTATAAAAATGATAAGAAACCAATACAATAATCTATTACTAAATACAATAGCATGAGTTAAGGTATAATTTGCAAAATGAGCATAATGAATATTCATGTCATGTTCAATAAGTGAAAAAAATATGACAAAACTACTATTTTCCAAGATATAAATGCTCTATTATCCAATATCTGTAATTCCTTATATTTTCTTTTGTAATTATATATCTGAATATTTTTATTGAATTAATAGTAAGAATGCTTCTTTTTAGTGATTTTGATGAAAATGCAAAAGATAAAATTTCTATTACTGCAATAATGCAGCTGTTTTGCATTATTATTTGCATTACTGACAAAACGAAAATGGGTACAACATTTTGTTAATGCACTTCCTTACCGTTCCTTGGTAAAGACCACCAAAGTTAAGCAACATATTTCTATGTTAAAGTCACATATTTAACAGTTCTAAATACAGTTTTTTAGACAGTTTTTTAAAAATGTAACTCTTTTAGAATGTCGGACCTCTTCTGATTTAACTAGATGCTATTTATTGACAGACAAAATTAGGTGGCATGCAGTAAAATTGTAATAACTTTTAAATAAATTGATAATTCCATTCTTATTTGTCATTATATTATGTACATAAATCAAGTTGAATTACAATTTTCTCAAATTGTTATAATTATCATGGTAATGAAGGTAGAATCTAAGGAATACTGACTCTGTAGCTGATAAAGTTATTATGTGGTTGGGTTCTTTTGGTTTCTTAAGCTCTACTAATTACTGACCATGAAAAGAATAACTTACTTATAAAGAAGGCTTTATGATTTGCAAGACATTTCACATACCATTTAAACTATTTAGTTAGAATAGGGTTTTGTTTTGTTTTTTTGAAATAAAAAATACAAGTTAAAAAGATTGAGTAACTTGTCAAACCAAGCTTTTGGTAAAGATATAGAACTAAGTTATATAAGTTAGCTTGCTTTACCACATCATATTCTCTTTCTTTTTTTAAGTTCTTTTTTTTAAAATTAATTAATATTTTTAAAGAAACTTTAGATTACATAAATGTTACAAAAAATATATAAGGGATTCCCATATGCCCCACTCCCTTCTCCTCCTACACTTTTCCACATTAACAACATCCTTCATTAGTGTACATTTGTTACAATCAATGAACACATATTGAAGCACTGCCACTAACTGTGGATGATAGTTTATATTGTAGCTTACACTCTGTCGCACACAACTTCATAATTTATGACAAAATATATAATGTCCTGTATCCATCATTGCAGCATCATGCAGGACATTTCCAATGTCCTGAAAATGCCCCCATGTTACACCTATTTTTCCCTCTACCTCCCCTCAGAACCTCTAGTGGCCACTGCCTCCACATCAATGTTAAAAGTTCTTCTATTTCTGGGATAACATTAAGTCTAAGTAGAATAACAGTAGGTCTACTTTAGTCCATTGTTTATTTCACAATCCTGAGGATTTGGAAATAGTGATGATCACTCTGCCTCTAATTGAGAGGCAGCTTGGATCCCATGGGGCAGATGGATGGGACTATCTTGTTTGCAGTTGCAGACTCTCTCTGTTCCTTGGGATGGGCATTGCCTGTCATCATCTCCTTGTTAGTTTCCCTGTTTGGATCATGCCTGAGTCAAAAAAAGAAAAGTAGAAACCTTTTAATTCATGAAACTTCAGAGTACCCAGAAAAGTTTTGTCCCATTAAAGAGAAAAATTACTCCTAGACCAAATAATGCTCTGTTCCCACCTAGCAAAGTTAAAGCAAACCCAAAAAGTTCACATGGCTTCCAAGTAACTTATCTACGTTCTGGAACAAAGAGCAAAAATATAGGAATTTAAAAACAAATAATATACCCAAAGGGTAGTACTAACAATGTCAGACAGCCAATAAAAAATTACTGGACATGCCCCAAAACAGAAAACATATGGCCATAATGAGAAAAGTCAATCAATCAAAACTGGCCCATATATATAACAGATGACAGAATTAGTTAACAAAGGTATTTTAACTTGATTCCATATGTTCAATAAGGTGGAGGAAAGAATGATCATGTTAAGTAGAGACAAAGAGACCATGAAAAACCCAATCTGAACTTCTAGTGGAGAAAACTACAAAGAATGACCTGAAAAGTGCAATGGATGGAATTAACGGCAAATCAGACAATTGGAAAGATTAGCAAATTTGAAGACATACCAATTGTACTGCCAAAAGGAAAATACAATGAAAAAGAGATAGAATAAATGATTGGAGAATTAGTGAACTAGGAGACAACATCAAATGTCATTGGATGTTATGTGATGATATAAAATGGTCTATATCTGTCATTGCAATGTCATTCAGGGCGATTTCCAAGTCCCTGTGTGGAAGAGAGTGTAGACTACAATGTGAACTGTGGTCCATGCTTAATGCAAGGTGCCAGGATGCATTTACCAATTGCAATGAATGTGCCACACTAATGAAGGATGTTTATGTGGGAGGTGTGGGAGTTATGGGGTGTGGGGCATATGGGAATCCCTATATTTTTTGTGTAACATTTATGTAATCTAATTATCTTTTAAAAAATAAAAAATATATATTATTTGAAAAATGTCATTGGAATCCCTGCAGAAGAGAAGAAATAGGGATTAAAAAAAATTTGAAGAAATAATAACCAAACTATTTCAATAATTAATGAAAACTATAAACTCACAAATCCAAGAATAACCAACCCAAATAACAAGAAATATGAAGAAAACTACACCAAAACACATCAAAATAAAATTGCTCAAAATCATTGATATATAGAAAAACATAAAGGCAGCCAGAAGAACACAGACATATGTTTTAAACAGAAATAAAGATAAGGATGAGAGTGCATAAATCACTCACTAGAAACAATACAAGCAAAATACAAGGGAAACGGACGTGGCTCAAAGGTTCGGCGTCCGTCTGCCATATGGAGAGACCAGGGTTCGATCCCCGGTACCTCCCGGTAAAAAAAAAAAAAATACAATGGAGAAATATCTTCAAAATAGCAAAAGAATAAAATACGTATGTCTATAATTCTTGACTCAAGGAAATTATATTTCATACATGAGGACAAGATAAAGTTGTTTTTCAGATGTATAAGAGCTAAAAGAATAACTTGGTAGCAGATATGTATAGAAGAAATGTTAAAGAAGTACTTCAAGCAGAAGGAAAATGATATCAGATGGAAATCTGGTTCAAAACAAAGAAATGGTAAGCAACAGAAATGGTAACTACATGGATAAATATAATTTTTTAAAAAATATTGTGTAAGGCATTTTAATTGATAATTCACTGTTTAAAGCAAAAAAATAACAATTTATTACAGGTTTATAACATATAAAATTAAAATGTTTGACAAAAAAGGCACAAAGTCCATGAAGAAAGAAATTGAAGGATACTGTTATAAGGTTCCTTTTGTGAAATAATAGTTTCGTTTCCTGATAGATTGTGAATAAGTGAGAGATGCATACTATACACTCTAAAGAAAACCACTTAATAACAAAACAATGAGTTACAATTAATGTATTAGTTCTTTCTTCCTGCATAACATCTTACTCCAAACTTAGTAATTATATGCAACGTATATCTATTAGCTCACAGTTTCCTTGGGTCACGAGTGCCGGTGATGGATCTTCTTCACATGATCTCATAAGACTGCAGTGAAGGTGTTGTCAGGATCTGTATTTTCATCTGAATGCGTATGTGGTTGTTGGCAGAATTCATTTCCTTACATATATACAACTCATATATACATATACATATATATACATGCATATACAATATGCATATAGCAAAATCTGATAGAACTGCAAAGAGAAATAGACAAATCCACCATTATGGTCAGAGATTTCACTACATCTCTCTCAATAACGATAGAAAAAGTTGACAAAAAATCAATAAGATTTTAGAAGACTTGAAAGAGCTACTAAATAATTTTATCTAATTGGCATTTATATAATACTCCACACAACAACAGCAGAATAAATATTCTTTTTTTAAAATTTCCTCCCAAGATGGCTCCCTCATCTGTCTGCTCGTTTTCCTTAGGAGGCACAGGGAACCGATCCTGGGACCTCTCATGTGGGAGGCAAGTGCCCAACTGCTTGAGGCACTTCCACTTCCTACATAATCTTTTAAATAGCACACTGAACATTTTCCAAGATAGGTCTTATTCTGAGGCATGAAACAATGTAAAGGAATTCAAGTCATTCACACATAATGTTCTTTGATGGTAATGGAATTAAATTAGAAATCAATAAAACATAAAACACAAATTATCAATATCAAGAATGAAACAGGTGATTCATAAAAACATAGCTTCAAAAATTGCAAATACCAACAGGAAAAACAGAAATAAAGATATATCTATAATCATATTCCAAATTAAAACAGCATTTTATATTTGATTGATATAGCATGCTTATAGTAAGAACATAAGAACCATGAGATTAGTAAGAATTGAGAAGATTTCAACACTAAAATAAATGCGACCAAATTGATATTTTTAGAAAACAGCATCCAATAACAGCAGAATACAAATTCTTTAAAGTGAACATGGAATTTTCAACAAAGCAGACTATAAGGTGGGCCATAAAGTAAGTCTCAATAAATTTCAAAAAACAACTGATATATTACAGAGTATGTGTTCTCTGATAAAACAGAAGTAAGTAATCAATAACAAGTTATCTAGAAGACATACAAGTTTTTGAAAATCAAATGACACACACCTAAACATCCCTTATGTTAAAACAAATATCACAAGGAAAATTATTTTGAATGGAACAATAATGAAATACATATATTACATTTTGGGAGGCAGCAAAGAAAATCTTTCAAAGGAAATTTTTAGGTTGGAATGTTTATATTAGCAAATAGGAAATGTTTAAAATCAATTTTTCAGTTTCCAACTTAAAATTTTATAGAGAAAAATTTTAAAACAAAGTAAACAGAATGAATAAAATTATAAATCAACATACATTGAAGATTTATTTTTAGTGGCCCAGTAACTGGACACTATCCATGGAAAGGAGAATGGAAAATCATTTTTTCTATACTGTATTAGTCAACCAAAGGGGTGCTGATGCAAAATACCAGAAGTAGTTTGGTTTTTATAAAGGGTATTTATTTGGGGTGGAAGTCCACAGTTACCAGGCCATAAAGCATAAGTTTCTTCCCTCACCAAAGTCCATTGCCACGTATTGGAGCAAGACAGACTCCGACATTTGCCAGGTTCAGGCTTCTTGGGTTCCTCTCTTCCTGGGGCTCCATTTCTCTCTGGGCTCAACTCCTCTGTTTCCTCCACAAGACCAGCTGTAGACCCTCAGGCAAACGACTCTTTTTCTGGGGCCTTCTTTCACTATCGAGCTCTCTTACTTCCCGGGGTTCCAGCTCAAGACTCCAACCCCAGAACTGCTTCAACTCTGTTCTTTGCCATGCCTTTTATATTTTATTCCCCACCCACCAGGGGGTGAGGCTCAACACTCTACTGATGTGGCCCAGTCAACTCCCTAATCATAACTTAATCATGCCCAGATTAGCAGACCAGTTTGCAAGCATAATCCAATATCTATTTTTGGAAATCATAATTACATCAAACCACCAAACTGCTACGTCTACCTATACAATAAATATATTTTTTAAGTAGGTACCGGGGCTTACACCTAGGACCTTGTACATGGGAAGCAGGCACTCAACCATTTGAGCTACATCTGCTCCCCAACAGTTATATTTTAAAATGATTGAAATACACAACAGCAAGAATGAATGACAAAAAACTTAAATTGAATGAGAGAAACCAGACACAAAACAGAATGTAATGTATGAATTCATTTATAATAAGCTTAAGAACAAAACTTAAAATTGATCTCTGGTGATAAATTCATAACAATGACTTCTTTTGGGATTGGGGACAAAGTGAAGTGGGCATATGGGAGCTTTCTGGAGTGAGAGAAATATTCTATATATTAATTAGGTTGTTGATGACATGTGTATCTACATTTATCAAGCCTCATTAAATTGTAGAATTGAAATGTATTTATTCCCAACTGCATGGCACTGGCATAAAGACAGACAGATTAACCGATAGAACTGAATCAAGAACTTAAAAATAGACCCTCACATCTACTGTCAAGTGATTTTTGACAAGGCTCTCAAACCCTCCCAGCTGGGTCAGAACAGTCTATTCAACAAATGATGCTGGGAGACCTGGATATCCATAACCAAAAGAAAGAAAGAGGACCCCTATCTTACCCTTATACAAAAATTAACTCAGAATGGATCAAGAACCTAAATATAAAAACAACCACCATAAAACTCTCAGAAGAAAATATAGGAAAACATCTTCAAGATTTTGTGGTAGGCAGTAGTTTCTTAAACCTCACCCCAAAAACCAGAGCAACAAAAGAAAAAATAGAAAATGGGACCACCTCAAAATTAAATACTTTTGCACCTTTAAGGACTTTGTCAAAAGTGTGAAAAGATAGCCGACTTAATGGGACAAAATTTGGAAAGCACATATCCAATAAGTGTTTTATGTCCATGATATATAAAGAGGTACTACAACTCAACAATAAAGAAAAAATATCTAATTTAAAAATGGGCAAAATATTTGAATAGACAATTATCCAAAAAAGAAATATAAATGGTGAAAAAACATATGAAAAAAATATTCAACATCACTAGCAATTAGGGAAATGCAAATCAAAACTATGAGATATCATTTCACACCTATTAGAATGGTCACTAGTAAAAAGTTAGAAAAATACCAGTGTTTGAGAGGATGTGGAGAAATAGAAACACTTATTCATTATTGGTAGGAATGTAGAATATTACAGCCACAATGGAGGACTGTTTGGCAATTCCTAAGGAAGTTGAATATAGACTTTCCATGTGACCTGGCAATACCACTACTAGATATATACCTAGAAGAACTTAGAGCAAGGACATGAACAGACATCTGCACATCAATGTTCATAAGGGTATTAGTCACAATTGCCAAAAGATGGAAACAACCCAGGTGTTGATGGATGGATAAACAAATTGTGGTTTATACACACAATGGAATATTAGGCAGCTGTAAGAAGAAATGAAGTCCTGAAGCACATGACAACATGAATGAACCTGGAGGACATTATGTTGAATGAAGCAAGCCAGATTCAAAAGGACAAAAACCGTATGATTGTTCTATTATGAACAAAATCTATAGTGTAAACTCATGGAGTTAATAATTAGCATATAGGTCAATGGAAAATAGAATGAGGGTAGAGAATGTAAAGCTGAGGGTTAATCTGCATAGAATTGGTGAAAAGGTTTGTAAATCTTTGGAAATGAATATAAATGGTGAAAGCACATCATAGTGTTTATACCTAGCAAAGATATTATATGAGCAGGACAGTGTTGAAAGGGAAAGTCTAAGGACATGTATATTATTAGAAGGAAAGTTTAAAAAGATAGCATAACATAGTATAACAGTGAAACTTCATTTGAAATACAAATGGGTAATATTGCATTTATAAAACCAGTTTTTACAAAATATAAGTACAAATAGGTTATAGAGATAGAAACAAAATAGCAGCTATGTACAGCAGAAGAAACAGAGAGAGTTCAAGAGGTGATGAGTTTTTTGTTTGTTTGTCTATTTTTTGTTTTATTATTATTATCAGAATAATGAAAATGCTCTTTTAATGATTGAAGTGATGAATGCACAACCATGTGATTATAACAAATGTCATTGATTGTACACTTTGAATGGATTTATGCTTTATTTTATTTTATTTATTTTACTTTTTAAAGCTACTTAGATTATACAAATGTCACATAAAAAATATAGGGGATTCCCATATGCCCTGCTACCACACCTCTCACATTTTCCCACATTAACAACATTCTTCATTAGTGAGGTACATTCATTGCAATTAATGAACAAATTTTGGAGCACTGCCACTAAGCGTGGATTAAAGCTTATACTGTAGTTTATTCTCTCTCCCATACAATTCTGTAGGTTATGGCAAGATTTATAATGGCCTGTATCTGCCATTGTAATGTCATTCAGGACAATATCCAAGTCCCAAAAATGCCCCCATATTACACCTGTTTTTCCCTCTCCCTGCTCTCAGAACCTCCAGTGGCCACTGCCTCCATATCAATGATAACTTTTTTTCCATTGTTACAATCACAATGTCTATAGTAGAATACCAGTAAGTCTATTTTAGCCCACAGTTCATTCCCCAATCCTAAAGATCCTGGGCTGGTGATGTCCAGTCAACCTCTAATTGGGAGGGAGTTGCAACTCTCCTGTCCCTCTATTTGAGAATATAGTGGGCCTCCCCAGGATGGGAGTCACCACCTTGCTGCTCATTATGTTGGTCTCCACCCACTGATATAACACTATGGCAAGCTGAACACTCACACACTCCCTAGAAGCCTGCCCTAGGTGCACCCTGTCCCAAATGCCCCCCATATACAACACCCCAAACCAGCAACCCTCACTTGCCATATTGCCAAAAGAGCATTCCAAACATTGTAGTTTCAACCATGTACCCACCAATCCTCAGTGTTCACCTACTCCCTCTCCCAGCCCTCCCCCAATTCCACGGACAGTCTAACCCACCCTCCCCACTCACCCCCCTGTCAAACCAGCACCGCCTAACCTAAAAGCACCATATGTATCAACAAAATTGATTTGTTTTTAAAAAAGGTCTCTATTTCACTGTGTTTAAATTTCACTTCTGTAAGATTATTTATATTAATTTACTTGAAATAATGATGTTAAATAAGTGGACTGAAGTCAACCTCCATAGAATCATTATTTTATATATTTGTCATATGAATATTTCCACCTATGTTTTCAAACTCTCTATAAAATATTAGTAGATCTTTATTAGGGAAGTCTGACTAACAATACCAAAATGACTTTTGGGGATCAAAAGAAGGCCTTAGAAAAGAAATCAGAAATGCTCATTGAAATGCTCTAAAATTTTTTATTTTACTCATTTTTTTGGCCTTAATATCTCTCTCTCTCTCTCTGTCTGTCTCTCCCTCTCTGTTTCTGGAAAGTGAACTGATCATTATATCATGAATACACAGCACAAAGCCCTGAACTCATTTAATTACCTGTGGCATTCCTTCATTCATTCATTCATTTACTCAATAAACAAACATTTGGTTTCCTGTTATGTTACTGGCCTTGTTCAGGTACCCCAGGCATATTGACATGCAAAACAAGAATATATCACTGTGATATCATCTTTAATCTGGATGAAATAAAGGAGATACAATCAGAGTAAATCCCTCTTACGCTGAGACCTGAAGATAATGTTATAGGAGATTTTTCTTGTAAACCTCTGTAAGGACTAGATAAAATTATATATGTATATATTTTGTAACTTGAAATATAAGACATTAGATCTACGTACACATTTATGTTTCATCAAATAAGCCACTTTACAAAGTAACATAAGTCTGAAATGATATGTAACAGGTTTTGCTACAGATTTTCTGTTACTCATTTCTAAAGGGATAGCAAAGTCTATTTGGGCTGTTGCACCAGCAGAAATAATACCATGGTTTATATTTAGGAATGAGGCTCTGAGCATATGCTCCTATCAGGCAAGATTGTGATATCTCTTTATCTCCTTGGTCTGAGTAAATTTCCTATGTTTTCATAGGATGGCTAACAAAAGGAAACAGACACTGAAGAAATTATGACTATTTTGTAAGTTTGTCTCCATCAAACACATTTACTATTTACAAATCTAGGGTTCTCTGCATAAGGAATATATTAAAAGACATTGTTTGCTATATGTGCTATTGGTAACAGCAGCAAAGGTATATATATATATATATATATATATATATATATATGTACCTTTTTATGTAGCTAAGGATAATTAGTATAAGTATCCCCTAAAAATATCAATTTCCCTTTAAAAATATTTAATTTTTCAGGGAAAAAACAAACAAGCATGAAAGAATGGAGTCTGGCCATTTCTTTAATACATGAGATCCAGAAAAAATAGAGTATGAGACTTAAAATTAGGAGATCTCAGGCTCTATTTGCAAAGCTGTCCTTGGTATAATTATATATATTTTTTTATTATTGTGTTACAATCTATAGTTAAAAAGCATTTTTTAATGATTATTTTTTTTAATTTTAAAGAAGATTTAAATTACATAAATGTTACATAAAAAATATAACACTCCCTTCCCCTCTCACACTTTTCCACATTAACAAAATCTTTTATTAGTGTGGTACATTTGTTACAATTGATGGACCCATATTGAAGCATTGCTACTAACATGGACTACAGTTCACATAATACCTTATGTTTTGTCTTGCACAATTTTGCATGATATGAAAAAATATAGGGAAGTGGCTGTGGCTCAATCAGTAGGGCTCCCGTTTACCATATGGGAGGCCCTGGGTTCGGTTCCCGGGGCCTCCTGGTGAAGGCAAGCCTGCCCGCATGGCGTGGTTAGCTGACCCAGCGAGCACAAGCAGCAAGGGGGTGACAAATGAATAAATAAATAAAATTAAAAAAAAAAAAAAAAAGAAAAAATATACAATGGCCTGTATCCGTCACTGCAATGTCATGCAGGACAAATCCAATGTCCTGAAAATGCCTCCATATTACACCTATTTTCCTTCTTCCTTGTTACTTGTCCTGGGTGAGTCCAGTGAACTGGAGAGTAGGTGTTGCAACTCTGCTAAGATTCAGGGCTCAACTGGCACATGGACAGACCAAAGATTTAAGTCTCTGGGACATATATTTATAAAGTTTAGTGCTAATTATAGGTTCAAATTCAAGGGGCAGAAAAGCCATGTGTAGAGAACCTATAAATGAATCTAACTCTGTTACACTGGGGAGCATAAATTCCAAAGTAAAGCCCACTGACAGGGTGCTGAATTCCTGAGCTGTCTGCCCTGCTTATAGTTTCTGGATATCTCTAGAGCCCTCAGGAGCCCCACTCTTTGACGCATTGTTTATTGTGGCAGTCAATGACATCCTGCTAAGACTTGCATAAGAGTAACCTGTGGAATGACCTCCTGACTCACTTTGAAATCTCTTAGCCATAAAAACTCATTTGTATTTACCAGTTCCCCCTTTTGGTCAAGGTCTTTTTCCAGATGCATTGCTAATTGGTGCTTGGTAATAATCCCTCAGTGCCAGGAAGCCTCATCCCTGGGAGTTATGTCCCATGCTGGGGGGAAGGTAGTGTATTTATATGCTGAATTTGGCTAAGAGATAAGCCATATTTGAGCAACAAGGAGGCTTTCAGAAGATAACTCTTAGTCAACATATAATACCAGGCTAAGTTTCAATTTCATAAGTAAAAGATCATAAGTACAATCATCAATGTCAAGGACCTGGCATAATCGTCTGTCTTCCTTCACTAGACATTGCCCTTGCACTTGGAGGATTCATGCTGTCCTAGAGAATATAGTAGAACTCCCCTGGATAGGAATCCAATATTCTTTTGGTTACTGTGTGGCTCTCTACCCACTGATACTAGGCCCCATGGACACTTAATAATATTCATATGTCTTAGAGTCATGCCCCAAGTGACCCCCTTCCCATGTGTCCCCACATCACTGACACCCCATATCCTCTCCTGCCACTGCTGTGACCCTTCTGTGATCTAAAACCTCTCCAAAAATGAAGCCAACAAAATAATTGAATAAAATTAATAAGAAAATAAAATAAAAATGTAAAAAGTAAGCAATAAAATGTAAAACATTTTGAACAATTTGAAATAATAAAAAAATTTACACATTGTGTCTTTTATCACTATAAGATCTGTTGTCTTGTATGTACACTGACATTTTCTTCCATATATACCCCCAGTGTCTTATTTTTTCCTTTTATCTTCAAGAAGCTTTAGGATACAGAAAAGTCACATAGAGAATACAGGTGGTTCCCATATACCCAACGCCCTTCAATATATTCCTTCTCCTTTATTAATACCATTTTACATGCAGATGGTGCATTTGTTACAATTGATGTGCAAATATAGAAGCATTGCTACTCTCCATAGTCAAAGGTTTACATTATGGTTCACATTTTGGATCTTACACTTTTATAGGTCTTTCTTAGCTGTTTTTTTTTTTTTTTTTTAAGATTAATTTTATTTATTCCCCTTCCCTTGCTGTTTGTACTCACTGTCTTGGATTTGAAGCCAGGATCTTCCATGTGGGAGGGAGGCACCCAGTCACTTGAGCCATCTCTGCCCTCTTAAAAGCATTTTTAATATCTAAAAATAAAAAATTGTCACCAGGAATTTGTATCCACCAAAATGTTTTACATTAGAAGATAAATCATATGGAGAAAGTTGGTATCATAATGCACAATATTGAAATTGTTTTAAATTTGCATCTAAACTCCATGGTGCTGAAGATGGCAACATGGGGTAGAGTGACAATTGCCACTTATGGCTCTATGACTTGAAGATAAAAAGAGGAATAAATTGATGTGCATTTATAAAATAATTTCAAGCCATTCCAAAATCTTTGTGTAAAATATGATATAACAAATAGGGAACTTATGTTTCTCTTCAAAGAAATATTTTAGTAATGATCAGGCTATTTAGCCTAGGTTTGCACAAAATAAAGGCAATAGTTGGCAATTACCCAGCAGGTTCATACATTGCTTTTTGAGATAAATTACCCAATTTGACAGGATATGCAGATAAACTTTTACACATTTTCACTGACTCTGCAATGCAGTCTGTGTCATATAAATATAGCTAAAGTCTACTGCTACTTCCTAGCCATAGTTCAGTTTTATAAGTAATCTAAACATGACTAGAATATTGGTTATGAGGATTAAAAATTAGATTCAACAATGTTACCTCCTTAGAAACCATCTTTTACATTTATAATTTGTCAACATCCTGCATTTCTCTGCATCAATTACTATAATAGTCTTTTAAATATTTTTTTAAATTATTTATATAATACCTGTCTACCTTTCTAAATTTTGAACTCCCTAAATATAGGTTTTGTGCATATCTTCATATCTTGTTTACCAATGTATTTCCAATATCTGGCAGAATGCCTGGCACTGAATAATATATCAATAAATACATATTGAATGACAGATCGCTAACTGAAATAGCATGGAAGAATTATTTTTTTCTTTTCTTTTTCTAAAAGAGTTTACTATTAGGCTTGGGATAAATTGACTAGTTTGGATAATTGCGTTTCTGTACTAGTGCCATCATAGAAACGGGGGGGGGGGGAGGTGTCAATATTCAAAGAAGATTTTAGAATTTTAAAAGCTGACAATATGGTAGGATGAGCAACTATTAGTAAATTTGTCAAGCAAGGTCTCTGCCCCCTGTGTGAGAATATGTCATACACCAAACACCAACAGTCCACACCACACAGCAAGTGCTCCCAGAAGGCAGAGGGCCAAGCTTTCCTCACACTCTTGCCTCTGCTCTCTGTTTTCTCTTTTTGTTCTACTGTATGCCACTCCCTCTGGCTGCTGCTGATTTTACTAAAATTTCAGATACCTCCCTGCCTGCCTTCTGGATCTGAAGACCATTCCTTCTCAAGTAATAATTAAAAGATGGTGGATCACCCCAGGCTCTTATTCCATTGACCAAATTATTTAGAGCACGTTTAGTAAGATCCTCTCCCATAAACTTAGCAACCTTGGTTTCAAAAGTATCTTGTATCTGGGGATTTAGGTAAAACTTAAAGTTCTCCCTGCCAAATCTCTTTTCTCGAATACACTGTTTTACCTTCTTTCTTTTGTCAACCCCTCCTTTGAATCCCACTTCTATTTTGATTTTGTATATTAAGGAAGACATATTTTAAGTCGTCTTTCAAATGCTTGTGTACATATACTACATGATATATCCATGTTACCTCAACAGTTCCCTGATAGCAATTGAGTTACTTCTTATTACCCTGTTGATTACACAAAATTTTTAATGTATCTATTTAGAATATTGTCTAACAGGGCTACACTGTTGCTTAGGTTCCAAACAGCTACAATAAAAAGAGACTGAGACTGCATATGACAGTCACTGAATACTTCACAGTACTTCACTTGACGTTATCAAGGATTTTTTTTTTTATGTTCTGTTCTTTTCATTCTTCACTTATCCAGAAGAAACTTGCTGTCAGCGTAGATCTGAGTCCAGTGATTATTTCAGTCAATTTCATAAGGTTAAAAGTTCAGAAACCATAGTCTTAAATATGCTTCCATAGTTATATAGGTTTTATTTATAATTCTCTAAATTAACTCATATTATAACAATATGTATGAATGATTATTTCTTGTATAATATAATAAATTAGGCATATGTTAGCTTTTCGTGACAGTTTTCTGCCATCACTAAATTTTCCATAATCTATCAATATATTTTTTCTATTAATGATTTATTACCAAGTCGCTATCAAATATGAGTGAATTATTTTGTAAAAATTCACCAGAGCTAGCAGCTATGTCCTCTTATAGCCAATGTTCCTTAAGCCATAAGCTTGAAAAAATTCTAGCAGGCTTGCTTATAGGCACCTCCTCACCTGGGTATAGGTTGACAAGGGAAGAAGTTAAGACTAAGCAGGGTCTTTGACTTGACTACAGGCAGTTAGTTTGGAGCATCAACATGAAAGTGAAATAAAATTTGAGCATATTTTGAGTGGGACCTTCTTTGCAAAATATTGGTTGTTAGGGTAATTAACAAATCCAGGAAGTAGCTGTAGAGTTAATTAGCGGTTCTTTAAAACCAGCAGGAATGACAACATTTCTCTGCCAATCATGCCATTCACAATAAATAAGAGTGGAAATTAATATCACAATGAGGTATCACTTCACATCCAGGAGAATGGCTGTAATCTAAAAGACCAATAATTACAAGTGTTGGTGAGGAAGTGGAGCCTGGAACACAATTAACCAAATATTATGTTAACTTATAATATTTTGCTCTTGGGGGATAGGAGACTAGCAAGGGCAAGAATCCTTGCTGGTTGGGAAGGATATCAGAGTAGGACTCCTATACAAGTAGAAAATGGGTATGAGGCAAGGAAACTTAAACAAACTCTCCACCACTGAGAATGACTGGACAGTAGATTAGAAGCCAGATATATATGTGTATGCTCACAGGTGCCCAGGGTTTATCCAAACTCAGCTAGTACTAAATGTGTAGCTCGGAGACAACTCATCAAAATATCTAGTGGGCCGAGTCTGAATACATTGCTCATCTTACTTTCTAATAGTTTGAGCACCAGGAAGGATTGAGCATGCTTGTGAATGGCTTGATGACTGCAGAAAAGAGGTAGTAATATTTGGTTGCAAATACAATTTTTTTAAAGCAACATGGTAATGGTAGTGTAAATAAAATACTCTGCACTTTTGAGAACTTTATTTTCTAGAAATATATTTTATATGAAAAAATAAATCAATTTCTAAGTGAATTTGAATAATTGTTACCCACATGCATGGAACATAAAGGAGGAGATCAAGAAATCTCTAAGCTTATTATATATAGATATAACTTATTCTTCAAGTGTTGATTGATATGTCCTTTCTTTTTTTTTTGATAATTATTTTTACCTTTAAATTGGATGTT
Source organism: Tolypeutes matacus (assembly GCA_026826555.1). Taxonomy (NCBI): domain Eukaryota; kingdom Metazoa; phylum Chordata; class Mammalia; order Cingulata; family Chlamyphoridae; genus Tolypeutes; species Tolypeutes matacus. The sequence goes on from JAKSZT010054416.1 coordinate 27,831,883, forward strand.
AATTACAGGAACTTTTAGTTAAGCATTCTCCACAATACTCATTGGTCAATTCAAAGACTTTCTCTAATATATCTATTTTTTAAAATTTCCTTCATTTACAATTTCCACTCCTATCAATGCCTATGCATCCTTTCCTTGTGTTTTTATACAAGGAAATATATATATATACGTTTATATATATATATATATATATATATATATTATATATATATATTATTTTTAGGTACCGGGGGCCAGGGATTGAACCCGGAACCTCATATGTGGGATACCAGCACTCAACCACTGAACCACATCGACTTCCCTGAATTGGTTTTATCATTTGTTGTGCTTGTTGTTTGTATTTGTTTTTTCAGGAGGCACCAGGAACTGAAACCAGGACCTCCCATGTGGGAGGTGGGTGCTCAACCACTTGAGCCACATCTGCTCTTTCCCTGTGTTTTATAATATCTGTCCTGGGTGTATTCATATGTGTAAAATATTTAGTCAACTTTAATTTCTGATAAAATAGCAGACTAGAAATCCTGATAAATGCTATTATAAAACACCTAGAAGAGTTGTAAACAGTGTTTGCCCGATAGTATTCCTGATCGAAATTACATAAATACCTACATTTAAAAGGATGTTTGGACTTTTAAAAGATAGGAAACTGTAAATGAAAAACCCAAATAAAGTTGAAGGAAAGTTAACCAAGGAAGCCCACCTATTGAGAAGAATATATGACTTGTCAAGATTGGGCATTTTGAAAGAAAAATACATTATCCTTAAAATAGTCCTGTAACCCGGGAACAGAGGTTGCTCAAGCAGTTGAGTTTCCGCCCTCCACATGAGAGGTCATGGGTTCAGTTCTGGTGCTTCTGAAAACAAAAACAAAACAAACAAAAAAAAAAAAACACAAGCCAAACAAATGGAAAAAAAAAAAAAAGACAACTCAAGGAAGTCAAGAAGCCATTGTGGCCCAGTGGTTGAGTGCCTGCTTCCCACAACCAAGGTCCCAGGCTCAATCCCTAGCCCCTGGTACCTCAAGAAAAAAAAAAAAAAAAAAAAAAAAATCCTTGTAACCACAAAAATTTTCTTATTTGTATTTTAAAAAGGGTGTATGAAAATTAATCAGAGAATTTTAGAAAATAAATATAATAAATTAATTTTAAATTCAAAAGGAGGGTTAACCAGAAATTAGACACATGGAAAAAAGAAAATTTGTTAATTATAAGATAGATCTGACAAAACAAGGAAGAATTCAGCAGGTTTGATGGAAGAGGGAGAGAGAAAGAGGGAAAGAAAGAATATGAAAAAGGAGTAGATATGAAGGAAAGAATGAGAAGGTCTAATACAAATCTAACTGAAGTTCTAGAAAAGGAGCTGCTAGGGAAAAGAGCAGGTAGGCAATATTCAAAGAGAGAATGGATAAGATTATACAGAATTTATGAATAATATGACTTTTCTACATTTTAATGTATTTTTTCAATTTTATTAATAATTTACATATAAGTGCATTTATTTTAAGTCTACTGTTTAATGGATTCTGATGCACTCCAATGTAACCATATAGACCATTTTCACAGAAACAAAAGGTTCCCTTGTGGTTGTTCCCAGTTATTACACCATCATCCCTCCCACTCCCAGTAGCAGACAACTGCACATTTGCTTTCTTTTACTATACATTAGGTTTAACTTTTCTAGACTTCATAAAAATTGAAGTAGCATACATGCTTTTGTGTCTGACTTCTTTCACCATAGTTTTGAGAATAATCCATGTCCTGAGTATGAATAATTCTCTTTTATGTTGAGCCACAATCCACTGAGTGTATGCACACATACATACTCATACAGACACACACATAACCATTAATATAGTCACCTATTGTTGGATATTTGGATTGTCTTTAGTTTCTGGATATTCAAAACAAAGGACATTCTGATACAAGTCTTTGTGTGAACAGGGTTTTCATTTCTCCTGGATGGAATTGTTGGATTGTATGTAAAAATTTATAAGAAACTGCCAAAAAAGTTCTCCAAAGAGTTTGTAATATTGTACATTCCAACCAGGAGCATGTGAGAGTTCCAGTTACTACTCATCTTTGCCAGCACTTGATACAGTCAGTCATTTATTTTTTTGTGAATCCAGCAAATGCATGTGTAGCAGTATATCACTGGGGTTTTATTTTTCATTTCCTTGGTGACTAATGCTCAGCATCTTTTCATGTGCTTAATGGCTACTTTTACATCTTTTTATGAAGTGTCTGATAAAAGCTTTCATTCATATTTAAGTTAAATAATTGTCTTGCTATTATTAAGTTTTAAGATTTTTTTTGTATATTCTGGACATCTGTCCTATATCATATATGTAAAACATGATTACTTTCTCCCAATCTGCGTGTTGCTTTTTCATTTTCCTACTATGATGTATCAAAGAGTTTTATTTTGATAATGTCCAATTTATTAATTTTTCTTTTGTTGTTCATGTTTTTTCTGTCCTACCCAAGAAATCTTTGCTTACTCCAAAGATTTTCTTATTGATAACTTTTGTTTTCTTCTAGAAGTTTTATAGTTTTACATTTTAAGTTTTGGTCTATGATTCACTTCAATTTCATTTTTGTATATGGTGTGAGATGAAGCTCAAGGTTCACTTTATTTTTTAGCATATGGATATCCAGTTGTTCCAGCATCTTGGTACCTGTGAATCATAAATTGACCACATATGTGTAAGTGTAATATTAGCTTCACTATTCTCATCTATTGATCTATACATTTATCCTTATGTGAACTCTACACTGTCTTTGTTACTGAGGCTTTCTAGTAAGTCTTGAAATCAGTTAGTTTGCTTTTTTCCCCAAAATTTATTTTTGCTTTTCTGGTTCTTTGCATATTTATATAAATTTTTAAAAATTGTCATTTTTTCCTCCCAAGTTCCTGATAAGATTTTGATTGGGATTGTATTGAATACATAAATCAGATTGGGGGAAATTTCTATTTTAACAATATTATATCCCTTCCAAAAACATGATAGATCTTGTCATTAAGGTAGTCCACCTTTCATTTCTCACAGCAAATTTTGTAGCTAGCTGTAATATAAAGTTCTTGCATATATTTTTCTAAATTCATCCCTAATGTATTTCATGCTTCTGGAAGGTTGCAAAGGGCAACATTTAAAAATTTTAATTCCCAGTTGTTTATTGCTAATCTATAGAAATGAAATTGACTTAAAAAAAAAATCAATGTGGTTTTCTTATGATTTTTCTATGTGCATCTGTGAAGACAATTTATGGCTTCATTTCCAATAAGTATTGCATATATTTATGTAGGCATGTATGTATTTTGCCTTATTGCATTCCAGAAAAATGTTAAATAGAAGTGGTATGAGTGTACATTTTTGTATTTTTCCAAGTCTAGAGGTAAAGCATACAGGCATTCACAATTAAGGACAATATTAGCCGATTTTTTCTGCACAATATTCTTTCAGATTGAGGAAATTTCTATTCTTAGTTTTCTTAGTAGCTTTCCAATTATAAATATACATTGAATATAATTTAATAATTTTTCTGAACCTATTGGGCTTATCAAATAGGTTTTCTACTCCATGACTCTTTAGAATTTGATGTCACTATTAATCTCAAAAAGGATAAATGAAATCAATTCCATACCAAAATAGACACAATGTAACAATTTAGAGTACCAAAAATAAAAGCATTTCATCTAAAAACAAAAAGAAAGGAGATATTATAGATAGGGAACAGGAAATTTACACACAGGACACATCTTAACAGTAAATATGTAAATAGAAGAAAATGAAAAATAGCTTCAAAGTAATCAGAGAAAATAAATGTCAACTTTCCCTTTTATTGACAGTAAAATGCTAGTTGTATTCAAGAGTAAAATAGAGACTAAAAACTAACAAAATAAAATTCTAAAGTGTATCCTTCAGGAAGAAGGAAAGGGAAATAGATACCAAAAAAAATCTGTGATTCAAGGGAAATGATTAAATAAATGGTAGACAGGGATTAAATACCAACATACACTAGCATAAATATTTCTAACAGTCCAAGTGAAAAAGCAAACAAGACAAATTATAATACAGGGTAAGAGTAAGCACAGTTGACTAAAGCATTCTAAGTTTGTTATTCAAGAGAAGAAACGTAATAGTTATTATTTTTGGTTCTGATCAAATATATATTTTTAAATTTTAACAACACAACAGATAGAAATAGAGTATATAACTTCTAAACTTGTAGGAGAAAAAGTAAAAGAAAAAATTTATTAATTCAAAAATACAGAAAAGGAGAAAAATATAAGCAGAATAAAAGTTTCGAATGAAAGTAGTAAAAGAATCAGAGAAACAGATGAACTAGAAAATACAAATTAATGAATTATTAATAAAACTAAATGTAATAGTAATTAATGTAAGTGGTTAAGACAGGTAAAATGAAATAGCTACATTTTGTTTAAAAAGAAATTGGATAAAAGTGAAAACAATTAAAGAAAGCAAAAAATAGATGACAAGATATGCCAGTCAAATACTAACAATAATGGAATTTTCGCTTTTAGGGCTAAAATGAAGAAAACAAACAAAAAAAGTGAAACAAAAAAATTGAGTTTCTACTATAATGATAATGATAAAGATTCAACCTAACATGTTTAAGACCTGTCCATATTACTCTGTGATGTTTTTAACTCTCGCATAGTATTTCATGGCATATGCCCACAAAAATTCCTATTTTTTCTTTCCCTTAATAAATGATTTTCTCCAAAGTTCGACCAGCATGAAAATAAACATCTTCATTTTTCATTATGTACTTAGGAAAGAGTTTCTCGGGAATAAATATCCAGAAATGCATTTCTGAGATTTTGAAGGAATGGATCTTACTATATGCTATTTAATTTTGTGAAATTCTGCATTATTAAAGAACATACAGCCAATTTATAAAACCACATACCTAAAATTTGATATTACTATTCAAGGCATGCCAAACAGACCATTTGAAAGTTTTGTGTTATTATTGTATTGATCTGAATTTCTGTTAATGTGAACTCACTTGTTCAGTTTTAATTTAATTTATCTGAATTTTCTAGTTTAGTGTATCTTCTCATCGTATTCATATACTTTGCTCAATCTCCTAATGTTTTTTCCTGTCTTATTAGTTGATTTGAAGAATTCTCCTCTATATTCCTGATGCTAATCCCTTCTGGGTTGTAGATGTTGTAAATATCAATATCCAGGCTGTCATCCCATCTGTTAACTTTGTTATGAGCTTCATTGAAGTGAAATTCATGAATCTTAAGATTTGTGCTCTATATATTTTTTATTTAAAAAACTTGTTTTCTCCACTCCAAGTTCACAGAGACCTTCCTCAGTCAAAGCAAAGAGAAAGGATTAATTTCTCTTCACTTCATTCCTCAGTTAGTGCTCATAGCATTTATAAAGACATAATTTTCGCATTTTTAATTACTCCAATTTCCTCCCATTCCCGTCCCGCATAAGAACCACCCCCAAAATGTGATAATCAGGTTTCTCCTACAAGCTCAAAAGTTCTTGCTTTATAATATGATTTTAATGGGTAGTCCTAGGGAAGATGAAAACTTGGGGGAAAAAATAGGCTGCTGCTATGGAATACCTAGTGTTATTTTGTTTCACTAGGTGGAGTTTACAGAGTTAGTAAACACACAACAAATCAATTCTACTCACACACACAAAAAAGAAAATAATGAATAACTTGCTGCCTTCAGTTGTCATGTATATGCAGGTAACTGAAGTTTACATTTCTGGAACTTACCTAGTTTCCATGTTCAGTTCCTTACTTCAGATATTTTCCTTTATATAGAAAGCAATCTGCTTATTGAAAGAAATATGGACTTGATAGAAACATTTGTGTCTGACTATTGACTCTGCCACTTACTGAGTAATTTTGGGCACTTAGGCAAGTTACTTAACCTCTTTGATTATGAACTTCCCCATACATAAAAATGGAAAAAAAGTAAAGTTGGCAATGAGGTATGAGAAAAAATAATTATCATTTATAGTAGTACATTGTCCAATATAACCCTATTGCCTCCCCCCTTTTTGTGTTCTGATTGTCATGTAAATTACATGATGTAACTTTTTAAGCCTGTGGACACAGTTATTATTATTGCTTTATGCAAGTTTCTACTAAGTCAGATAAGGGAAGAAAAGTGTACAAAATATATTATATTTACTATCATTTACATTCACCTGTGTAGTTACCCTTTGTAGTGCTCTCTATTTCCTTGCATGGATTTGAGTTATCTGGTGTCCTGCATTTCACACTGAAAGACTCCTATTAACATTTCTTGTAGGACAGGTCTGTTAGCAATAAAGTCTTTCATTTTTGTGGTGGTTGTTGTTTTTCTGGGATGTCTTATAATTTTGCCTTCATTTTTGAATGTTAGGTGGCTGGATAGAGAATTCTTGGTCAGCAGTCTTTTTCTCTCAATACATTGAATTTGATATCTCACTGCCTTCTTAATTCCATGGTTTATGATCTACCCACAACATTTAAATCCAACTTCTTACCACTGTTCTTTATGAAAAGACAAATTCAGTGGCCCTTGTCCCCTGAAAATATATTCTGTCCTCCTCATTTTTTTCTGCTTTTAATACTGCCTTAATTCATTGACGCTTCTTCAAATTCTGACCACACTTGAAAACCCAACCTAAGTCACAACAAAACTTTCCATGTCACTCCAGATTCTTCATCTTTTCCCAGGTTATTCTCACGAATCATAGTTTGTTCTAGTCCATCTATTACCGGGGTTGTTATTTAGGTGTTAATTGGATTAAAAAGTTATGTGTTCAGCTATACAGGGTTATTCCCATTCCTTCTTCTCAAAGGACACCAGGTAATTTTAATTCTCTGGGGAATCTGCCAGTGTGTTTCTTTTTCCAGGTCACATTTTCTTGCTGTTTACAGATTAGCTCTTATCTCTCAGAGCTTAGTTCACATGTCTCTTACCTGCAAACAATTTTTTACCACAGAAACATCCAATTCTTATGAAATCAATCAGACATTATCTGGCTATGTTTCCTATTTTGACTTGGATTTACTATAGTACTACATTTGTTAGGCTAGCATAATTTTTATATGTTTTTTTTTTCTGCTAGTCTGAGTGTTTTTTTAAAAGGTTGCATCACACCTGCTATGCTTTTGCCTATGGTAGATAATTACAAACTATTTGTTCATTTAAATATTACACACACACACAGAATAAGGTCTTGGAGGAAAATGACTTTTGTGTTATTGCTGGCACCTAACACAATTCCAAAGCTTGACTTATAAACATTTAATTAATCAAGTATCAGAGCTATAAAGGGAATTTCCTTTTATAAATAGCATGTTAGTGCAATTATTGGGAAGATAAATAAGTTATATAATATGACTTTTTCAAAAATAGTTGAGATATAAATATGTATTAAATGAATCTGTTCATTATGGACAATTTTTCTAGTTCTTGTGGGCCCAAATGCTAGCCAATATGTAGTCTAATCCATTAGGTTATGCTCATATGCGGCTATTTAGATGAAGCTAAGGGTAGTTTCTTATATAGTATATTGTTAACTTTATTTTAATTTAGCCTGGTTATTCTACCTTCTCTGCTTTGTCATTTCTTTCTGTTTCCAAAACTACTGCCTTATTGAACCCAGAAGTGAAATGGAGCTCAAACTGAATTTATCCTTAAATTTGTTTTAAAGCCATATAATTAACTCTAAAATATCAGTTACCATTTATCACTCATATGTATGTGTAACACTAAATTATTAACAGACAATAATATTAATATTATCTTGCTACCAGAATATACAGTTTGTAGGTACTAGGGCTTAACACACAGGATTCCCCATCATCATTACCATTATTAACATATACATATACACACAGGTGTTGCAAGTTAATTGACTAGCAACACCATCAAAATAATTCTCTGAAAAAAAATAGTTAAAAAGTGTCAAGTTGTAATAATAATGTAGATAATGAAGATGGAGATTGATGCAATAAAAGTGTAGGGATAGATTTAAATTTTATTAAATGTAAAATTAATCAAATAGCAGCACTGTTTAAGAATCCTTGAAGAAAATCCAGTGAAATAAGTGCTTGTTAAACCAGGCATGATTCACAGTAAGCATCTCCCAAGATGTGAGAGAACTACAGAAATGCAGCCTACATTCAGTAAGCCTTCTGTAGTATAAGAAAAACCCAGTATAGCTTAAATATTAAGGCATCGTACTGTACCTTAAAATGTTAGAAAAATTCACTGTGACTCTTGCTCACAAGCACACAGAACTGCACATTTAACATTAACCAGTTTTAGCTCCACCAAAAATGTCTATCTATGCACTTTCTCACTCATTATCTTTACTTCCATCTGTCTGTCAGTTATCTGTTGCTTCATTGGTCATTATCTGCACTTTCACATCTGTTCACCCTCCCCATGTTTATTGGCCCATTATTGCCCAACTCCATATACTATGCATATTTTAAGATTAACTGAGAAAAGAAAAAACTAATATTTCTGGATCCTTCTTCTAAATGCCACCTTAATGATCAACTTTCTTTATTTCAACCAATATAAAAGCTGTGAGAAAAACCCTTACTGGGAAGGCAGATTTGAGACACTCCATCTCCTGTCCTTCTGCCAGCATTAATAAATCTGATTTATCTCATGACCATCCAGTGTGGGCTCCAATTCATCTTCTCTGAGCAAGAACCCAGAGGGACCCCTGTGGGGTCTTCCTCACTTCAACCTATGAAATTAAGTTGGTAATACCACTACATGGTACTCTCTCCACAATTAATTACCATTTAGACACACACACACACACTCACAGAGTCCCTGGGTTTGAAGAAAGGTACACTACTATATGAGTATGTGAAAGTCTTTGAATTTCTCCAGGTCTAAATTTTTTCCACAGTAAAATGAAGATTAAAAATCCTGCTCCATCAGATTTTTGTGTGTATTAAATGAAATGTAGATAGAGTATAGAAAGCAGCTAGCACACTTCCTGTGTGTTATCTGGTGCCAATAAACATCAAATCCTTTGTCCCATATTTCCTTCACTGAGAAAAAGAGGGTTGGATACTTGCAACAGGAAGGATTTATGTCACAGAGGTAGCAGAGTGTCTCCTGTCCCTTCATACACAGATAAAGTGATCTGCATATCACTGATGTGTGGGCATTGCTGCTGCTACCATTTAACACTTATGGTGAGTTTCAAAGGTAGAGTCCACTCTTCTCCTCTCTGATCCTCTAATTGAATATGGTATAAGCCTAAGTTATATATAGAAGCAGATGAAGATGGCAGCATTATAGATTTACAGCAAAAATCTATAGCATTTTTTCTTTACAGAAGACTCCCTTTATTATAAATTACTGATAAGAAAAATAGTAGACTCTAGCTTTCTAGGAAGAGAAGGGGAAAACTTCTACACATGAATAAATTCAGCACTGTTGATGCTTTCCTTACATAAATGAGAAACTCTAGGAAAAAAATTACCAGCTCACTTGACCCTAACTTCCTCAATATCCAGAAAAAATTTGGTGATGACTAAATTACTTTCTAATGTGTGTGTCTGTGTGTATGTATAAATGAATGTTATCATATATTTTACTTCATATATTTGGAGAAGGATACGGAGTGAGTGGTTGAGGTACAAAGGTATGATGCTTATTTTCATCAAGTTTAAGTATTTACGTCTATGCTATAGATAATATATCTATAATAAAATTTCAATATAAATTAGCTGATCTAAGGCATTTCCTGTAGGTTTACTTAATGAAAGCTGTATGCCATCCAAACTCAGGCCTTTGTCACCATCCTTCAAAAAGATGCTCCCTTTGTTACAGGTTTTTAGGCCCACAGTTCTTCAGTAAATAATTACCATTCAGCAAAGATCTAGTCTTAAACTCAAAGATCATACTAGTGACCTTAAAGCAGGGGGTTGTGTAATATCTGTTCTTCTTTCAAACCATGTCTAATAAAATGAATCAAAACTTGGATTTCAGTGGGCTGCATTATAAACCACATATGCCATATTTAGCCACAGGATGATACATATTCGTTTTGAATATAGAGAAAGAAAAAATTCTTTTGACATGTCTTCAAAATTGCTTCATAATTTTAATGACCCTATTTCTCTCATCTGCTTCTTTTCAAGGGTTTTCATAAGAATGATCTTCTTGCTCCAACTGCAGCCAGACTGTAAATTGCCTTCTCAAATGTGCAGAGTTTTCTCCATAATACATTCAGGAATGGAAAACATGTACCTGTATTTCTAACTTAAGATGAACTCTGGTTTTGAGCAACTGAATCCTGTTTAATTTTTTAATCATTTTGCTGTTTAAACACAAACACATATATTAACACATTTAGTTAACCAAAAGAAGGTGAAATAATAAAGCAGTCAAAAGAAACAATATAGAAGTGAAAGACTGAGGAAAAGGAGAAAAATGTTTTAAATCTCAATGAAATCATATTGTTTTACCATGACTTACACAAATTTAGCAAAAAATAGGGGGAAAGTTGCTAAAATATAATTATGTAATCTAGTACTGTTAGTACCTGTATTTGTGAACATTTAAATACTGATGAGGAAAAAAAGAACAAATTTTAAGTTTTTAACTTTATATAAGCTTCAGGAGTAGGGAATAGGAAGTAAAGGTGGCAGAGAGCCTTGAATCTCTAATAAGAACTTCAATTCTTATCCTTTCAATTCTACGCTTGTAATCAGTAAATCGCTAAGCTTGGTGATAACACATGCATATGGAAAAGAACTAATTTATTTTCATGAAGACTATTAAAAGGTTGCAAGAGAAGAAAAGTAATTAACTATTACCTCCAGCCTTATAATAACCATGAACTTATTAAATCTTGGTAATATTTAAAGAATACTGATGGCTTTTGAAGATCAAGTTGTGCTGGACTTGCATGTAAATACTTTAGAAGTTAATAAAAATGTGAATTAATTTTTAACTCTGATACTGGTATACTGACAGAAACAAATTGTAATTACTAACTTAAGCATCCGTTTTTTCTTCTTTTTGCCTAACTGCCATTGGCTGGTCATGTCTGTCATGTGCCATCAAAGTTAAATGGCACTCACAGAGATTTTGATTTTGATTGCAAAACTGAAAAAAAGTTTGTTTCACTGGCTTCCAAGCTTTTTCACTAAAAAGTAACATGTTTACTCTTTATTATGGGTGTGCATATTTATTTTGCAAAATGCAATCTTATGTTTTTAAGGTTACATTAAGGTGCTTCTATATTTCTACCCATTTTTAAGAATATTTAAGGAGCAGATGGACATCAAGCCTACAACCACAATAGAGTAATTAGTGGTTTCTAGTTACTTTATTTTATCTCTTTACACTATTTATATTAAACCTTTGAGCCTTATTATCAGTATCTATATAATTAGAACAAAATTAGAATAAAATTAAGCCTGATATATCAATAAAGATGATTGCCCATATATGTTATACTTATAAGCTCAAAATAGTTTGCTTCGTCAATGTATAAATTATCAACATGGCACCACAATATGACTATAGGTTCCACAGTACTCATCATTCTACATGCAGTTGAGTCAATATTCTAGAAAAAAATCTGTACTAGTAAGTATTTGGACAAAGGTCAATAATTAGCATCATAAAGATTTATATGTTCATTTATTTTTTTTATTTTGTTTACTTTCATTTGTTTTTATTGTAGTTAAATTTTAGAAAATTAATTAGCAACAAAATTGCTTGTATTTATGTCTAAAAATAGGGAAGTAACATAACTTAGTATTTTTACATCATTTCCAGCCAAAGGGGCGCTGATGCAAAGTACCAGAAATCTGTTGGCTTTTAAGAAGGGTGTTTATTTGGGGTAAAAGCTTACAGTTACAAGGTCCTAAAGAGTCCAACTCAAGGTTACTTCCTTACCAAACTCTGTTGCGACGTGTTGAAGCAAGATGGCGGGTGATGTTTGTGAGGTTTCAGCCTTCCTTTTCCCTCTTAAGTCTCCATGGTCCAGCTTCTTCCGATCTCAGCTGTAGGCTGGCATGAGGCTCATCTCTCTTCCCAGGGCTCATTTTTTTCTTGGCTCAGCTGCTCTGTTCTCTTCACAAGATTGGCTGTAAACTATCAGGCAAATGACTCATCTCTCTTCCTGGGGCCAAAGGATCAAAGCTGACAAGTTCTCTCCTCTTCCATGTCTATGGAGCTATTTCTATTCCTCTCTGTATCTTTTTTCTTGTCTTCTTAATGGAGTATCCATTTATATAGCCCACAAAGGGGGTGGGATCTCAAACTAAGTCACCCTAACTATGTGTTCAAATCAAAGCCTTAATCTTGACTTAATCAACTAAACTTAAAGCCTTTGAATTTAAATCAAAGGGTATCATGCCCAGAGGAACAGATCAGTTTAAAAACATAATCAATATCTCTTTTTGAAATTCATAAATAATATTAAATTGCCACACCATGTATTATTTTATTTTGTTTGCAGACATTTGTAGTGCATCTCTACAGTATGAAAGTCTTAGAAGAAAACACAGATTAGTAGAATGAGGTGCACATTAATGGTCTTAAGCTAAAACTTTATCTGTTTTACATCTTAGCTTATTGCAAAACTACTACTAAACATCCAGATTTGAATTAATACCTGAAAAAAACTTTTCACTTGAATAGGCCACATGTTCTCTACTTTTATAAGAAATACCAAAATTCCCCAATAATAGTGAGTGATGGTGTCGATTTATTCAACCAACATAGTTTGAGAAACAGCATTAAGCTTTGTTCTGAGGACTTAAAGATAAATGTTCACAGCACTTGAGAAGTTTTTTCTCTTGATGCAGAAAGACGGAATGAGGGAAGAAGAACTTAACCCCCTTTCATTTCTGCTTTGGTCTGGGTTGGCAGTTTTTGTTTTTGTTGTTTTTGTTTTGTTTTTTGTAATGGACAAGATTCACTTTACTGTGAAACTAAATAAGAGTTAACCAACAACTTTATTTTACACATGAGAAAATTATTGTTTAGTGATGGAGAATAGTTTTTTTAATATTCATGTAGTTTGATATTATAGGTTCAGAATGAAACTCCAGGTCTTCTAATACACTTTCAATATTCTCATGCAACTGCATAACCTCTTCCTCTGTACCTCTCCCTCTATCTTTCCTATGTCTTCTGTAGATTTCTAGGAATCTAGAGCAAATATGATTGTAAATGCTAGGAAAAAAATTTCTGTATATAGAAACAATCTCCTACTTTTTAGTGCCCTGATTTTTGAGACTGCATATTGTGTCTGAATGTGATCTACCTTAATAATACCATCTTGCTTGATGTTGATTAAATATACAATAATTAGATTCACCTCCATTGTAACTTAAACCACCCCGATGTCTTCCTTTCTTTTCCTCAGTTTCTATTATTAAAGGATTTTTTTCAATCCATTTAAAGCAGTGCTTCACAAACTTTTATGTACTTCTACATCACCTGGGGTGTTAGTAAAATGCAGGTTCTAATTGAGTAGATTTGAGATGGGACCTGAATTTTTTTCAATTATTCTTAATAAACTCATGGATGAAGCTGCTGATATGGTATGAATATCATTATTTACTGAGTAGCAATGTTTTGAAAGAGCAAAATGATAGAGATTTAGTATTCTTCTACTTTAAAATTAAAGCTGGCTCATCATTTCACTTCTTGCAGAAATTTGGGGTTTGTAATAGTCTATCTTGTGGGAAGCTGCATCAAGGAAAGAAAAGATGGACAACTATGGCTCATGCATAAGTATAAAAAAGCCCATTGCACAGCGCAAACTGGGAGCAAAATTAGCTATTGGGCTTCTATGATTCCCTTCTCTTTTTAACCATTAGGCTTTTGACATATAACTGATATGGTATAGCCAAGAACAAGAGAGAACATTTCAGAGCATCAGTTCTAGTTCCTGGATTGATTTGACATGGATAAACTCTAGAATTATATTTTGACTAATAATGTAGCTAGGAATGATTCAATCAATAAACATTTATAAGTACCAACTACATGAAAGGCACTGTCTTTATTGCTGTAGAATGTAAAAGAAGCAACTGTTAGAATCACTGTCACCAGCAAAACACAATACAAAACACTTCGTCCATCAGGCACGGGCCTGACAAGTTTATATTTCTCTCCATATTTGGTAGTACAATAATGTCTTTTACATTTTCTCTCTTGTTATAATAATAATATGTAACTGAGGTTGGAGTAGTGGTAGGAATGTGAATCTTGCAACATATACTTTCTCCTAAAAAAAGAAAGAGAGTAAAATTAAAACAACAAATAAAACTCTGCTTTCAGCATAAATGGAAAACAGAGTATATACTGATTTTGAATTTACTGTAAGTGGCAAAATAACACGTACCAGCAAGGTATTGGTCATGCTCCCATCACACATTTTTATGGAGAATAAGAGCAGTTTAAGAATGGAAGAAGAGGGGAGATCTACACTTTAGGGGTAAGTTTTAAATGTGCATAGGACATAGAAAGGTAGTCTTAGAAGGATGCTTAGGAAAAAACGAGTTAAAAGGAGAGAGAAGCATTCTTTGGAAACAATGCATTAGGGGAAAAGGAAGAAAGAGGGGAAATTTTTAAATCATATAAGAAAAACTAAATTGAAACTGAAAGTAGGACATACAACTCACCTCTCCTGAATCCCCAAGAAAATAAAGACATATGGAAGAGAAACTATAAGTACTGCATTGAGAGAAAAAATGTTGCTTTTAAAATAGGGATCTCATAAATCAACCCATACTACCAGCTCTATTCAAAGGTCTAAAGGATAAAAAAAGGAAATGGGAATCAAAGTGCAGCTGATTAAGCCTTTTTGCACCCCCAAACAAAAAAACATAATAGCCAAATAGAAGAAAACTGTAACACATCAGTCCTAAAAGAATTCAATGTCCTTAAGCAAGTATTTTTATGTATATATGAGAAAATACTTTGAATCAAAAATTCAAAACCTGAGTGTGGATATGCATGAAAATATATAATAAATTGACAAGAGTTAACTAAAATCCAGAGAGAAATAAAAGAAAAAGCAAAAAAAAAAAAAACAGAAAGTAATACTAAATTGCAACATTACCAAGGGAGAATAGATTTGAATGAAATTTTATTAAGAAGTTTAGGAAAAGAAAAACAAAAAATAGGAAAACAACCAAGAAGCTGACAATGATTTGAAGAGAAAAGTAAAAGTAAAACTAGTCAGAGAACTTGATTGAAATGGAAGATAGGAAAAAAAGCATCTTCTCATACAATAGGAATAACTAAAGAAGATTAATGGAACAAAACCAATATTAAAGCCATAAGCTAATGAATTTTTTCATTTATGAACTTGTATAATATATCTGAGATATATTCAAATAAATATTAGCCTTTACAGACAAAAAGTGACCTTACTACTACCCTGAGACCAGATGAAGAAATGTTTAAGAATAATAATATTAGATAGTCAAGATATTTGTCAAAAAATAACATAGAAAGCAAAGGAAAAATGGACATTTCAAAAAATTCAAGAAAATTAATTATGAACTAATAATTTAATAACCAACCAAGGATTTTCTATTAATATGAAAATGTTTTAATATGCACCATCTCAGATAATTGTGTACCCATGGCCTCTTCTGGGGAAATCTACTAGCGGATGAAATTCATCCAATCAAAAGATGATAGGGGAAATTGCAACAAATATAATATTAATGAGCAGTTATATATTTAATTTGATATTGAAAGCTAAACCAAATTAATGGATAAGGTTGGAATAAAAATCTTACATGATATTTGTCATGCGTTGTATATTCTGAGAAAATAGAAATGCTGTAGTGAAAGAATGGAAGGAAATAGAGGTGAAAAACAGTTAGAAGACTCATTGATTTTTGTGTATGAAATAGCTAGGCCATTTCAGTATAAAATTAGAAATCGATAAACAAGTTAGCAAAATGCTTAAAAAGTAAATGAAAACTGAGATTGTTAAAAATGTTTCCATACAATGATAACATATAAAACAAAAGTGAAAACCCTCCTAAATGCCAAAAGAAATTATATAAAATAAAGAAACACATAAAGAAATAAACATGTTTCCTAGCTGCTAAAACAAACACTATTTAATGGGTTGTCTTAAACAAGAATATATTGAGTCACTGCTTTGGTTTAGGAGAAGTTCAAAATTGATTCACCAGCAAGATGGTGTTTTCTAGCTGAAGACTGTGGCATTCTGGTATTGACTGCTGGGAATCCTTGGTCCTTGGCTTTTCTGTCACATGAAAAGGTCTTCTTTCTCCTCCAGGTTTCATTGCCTTTCAGTTTCTTCCCATGGCTTTTTCCTTCTATGCCTAAATTTCATTCAGCTTATAAAAGACTCTAGTAATTGGAAATAAAGTCCAACCTGATTCAATTGTGACACACATTAACTCATTCATTGCTGGTAAGAATGTAAAATGGTGCAGCCACTGTGGAAGATAGTTGGCAGTACCTCAGAAAATTTTGTATAAAATTACCATGTAACCTGGCAATCCCACTTCTAGTTATATACCCAAAAGAATTGAGAGTAGGGACTCAAAGATATATATGAACACCAGTGTTCATAGCATCATTATTCACAATAGCTAAAAGATGGAAGCAATCTGTGTCCATCAACTGAAGATTGTATAAACAGACTATGGTGTACACACACAATGTAATATTAGTCACCTGTAAAATGGAATGGAGTTCAGATACACCTGACAACATGGATGAACCATGATGACATCATGTTAAGTGAAATAAATCAGATACCATAAAACAAATATTGTATGATGCCATTGATATGAAGTAGTTAGTATAAGCACACTCTTAGAGTCAGAATCTAGAATATAGTTTACCAGGACATGAGTTGTAAGAGTACAGAATAAGTAGTTTAGGCTTAAAATATACAGAGGTTCTATTTAAAACCCTGCTGCTGCTTTATCAATAAAGTTTATGTAATATACTAAATCTTTTGTTGTCATTTCAACAATGTTCACAGCATCGTCACCAAGAATAGATTCCATCTCAAGAAACCACTTTCTTTGCTCATCCATAAGAAGTAACTCTTCATTCATTCAAGTTTTATCATGAGATTGAAGCAATTATGTCACATCTTAAGGCTTCACTTCTAATTCTAGTTCTCTTGCTATTTCTACCACAACTGCAGTTATCTAATCACTGAAGTCTTGAAGTACTCAGTCATCCATGAGATTTAGAATCAACTTCTTCCAAACTCCTGTTCAAGTTAACATTTTGACCTTCTCATGAATCATGTATGTTTTTAATGGCATCTCAAATGGTGAATCCTTTCCTGAAGTTTTCAAGTTACTTTGCCCAGATCCACCAGAAGAATCACTATCTGTGGCAGCTACTGACTTAAAAAATGTATCTTTTAAATAATCAAACTTGAAAGTCAAAATTACTCCTTGATCCGTGGGTTGCAGAATGAATGTTGTGTTAGCAGGTATGAAAACAACAATCTCATTGTACCTCTCCATCAGAGCTCTTAGTTGCCAGGTGCATTGTCAATGAGCAATAATAACTTGAAAGGAATATTTTTCTCTGAGCAGTAGGTCTCAACATTGGGCTTACAATATTCAGAAAACCATGTTATAAACAGGTGTGCTGTCATCCATGCTTTGTTGTTCTATTTACAGAGCACAGTCAGAGTAGATTTAGCATAATTTTTAAAGGCTCTAAGATTTTCAGAATGGTTTATGTGCATTGACTTCAACTTAAAGAAACTAGCTGCATTAGCACCTAGTTAGAGGGTCAAACTGTCCTTTGAGAAGCCAGGAATTGACTTCTCCTCTATTGCTAGGAAAGTCTTAGATGGCATCTTCTTCTGATAGAAGACTGCTTCATCTACATTTAATATCTGCCATTTAGTATAGCCACCTTCATTAATCATCTTAGCTAGATTTCCTGGATAATTTCCCATAGCTTCTATATCAGTACTTGCTGCTCCACCTTGTACTTTTATGTTATATATGCAGCTTCTTTCCTTAAACTTCATGAACCAACCTCTGCTATCTTCACATTATTCTTCTGCATCTTCCTTTCCTCTCTCAGCATTCAAAGAATTGAAGAAGCTTGGATTAAGATTTTTTTTTTAATGGAATATTGTGGCTGTTTTGATTTTCTGTTTAGACCACTAAAATGCTCTCCATACCAGCAATAAGACTGTTTCACTCTCTTATCATTCATCTGTTCACTGAAGTAGCAATCTTAATTACCTTGAAAAACTTTTCCTTTACATTTGCAACTTGGCACAAAAGGTCTACTTTTTGGCCTAACTCAGCTTTAGAAATGTCTTCCTCATTAAGTTTTATCATTTCTAGCTTTGATTTAAAGTGACAAACATGGGATTCTTTCTTTTCATTTGAATGCTTAAAGGCCATTGTAAAGTTATTAATTGGCCTAATTTCAATATTGTTGTGTCTCAGGGTTCCAAGGAGAGAGTCAGGAAACGGTCGGCCAGTGAAGCAGTCAGAACACACATGCTTATCAATTAGGATCACTGTCTCATATGGGCACAGTTCATGGCACCTCAAAACAATTACAATAATAACATCAAAGATCACTGATCACAGAACACGATAACAGATATAATAATAATGAAAAAGTTTGAAATATTGCCAGAATTACCAAAATGTGACACAGAGACATGAAGTGAGTACTTGCTGCTGGAAAAAATGGCACTAATAGTCCTGCTTGATACAGCGTTGCCACAAACCTTAAAACCTTAAATTTGTAAAAAAAAAAACTATATCAGAAACACAATATCTGGAAGTACAATATAGCAAAGTACACTAAAATGAGGTACACTTGTATTCATTTATCTTTTCACTCAGCAATCCTTACAGAAATTTTCCCTAAAGATACACATCCAACCTGAAAAACAATTTATTCATTGTAACTTTTATTTATAATTTTTTTAAAATTGGAAACAAGTTGTGTGTCTTTACCTAAAAGATTAGTTGAATAAACTCTGGAACCTTAACACATAAAAGTATTGTACAGCCCTAAGAAAAAAAGAAAATAAGAAACATCTTGTAAATAAAGTGGAATGATTTCCAGGATATATTGTTAAATGAAAAGAGTAAATTTCAACAGAATATTGGCAGTGTGATGCCCTTTATGTGAAAAAGAGAATTTCTTTAAATGTATGTTTTCTGTTTTTTAATGCAAGAAGAAAGATGGAGTTGTTTGTTGTTGTTGTTGTTTTCCCATTGAGAAAGGGTAAGAATGAAATGGAAACAGTAGAACAAGGGGGAGAAGGATGGCTCTGCTTTCAATATAACTTTTTGCACCATTTGGCCATTTGGAACTAGGTTACCTAAATGGAATCAACAAGTGTGGTGAAAGTGTTTAAATGGCATTGTATCTCTCAGGGTTCTCCAGAGAAACTTTTCCAACAGGATATACATATGCATGTGTGTAAGTGTGTGTATATATAAAAAGAGATTTATAATAGGAAATTCATTCATACAATTATGGGAGCTGGCAAGTCCAAATTAATAGAGTAGGATGGAGGCTGAAAATTCTGATGAGTGTGATGTTGAATTCTTGAGTTTGAAATCCTTAAGCTAGAAATCCAAGAAGAAGTGGAAGGTATAATTTTTTTTTCAAGATGTTAAATATTTTTATTTGTTTCTGTTTTTTAATATAGATTTTTATTTCTTAAAAAATATACATAGATTACATAAATGTTACATAATCTTGATGCCGATTTCCTCATATCTCTGGAACCCTCAGTTGTTGCTGTTAAGATCTCCATCTGATTGGATGAGGTCCACCAACATTATGGAGGGTAGTTTCCATTACTAAAATCAACTGATTGTAGGTACTAAACCTACCCATGAAATAACTCCACAGAAAAAGCTAAGCAAGTGTTGGACCAAACAATAGCTAGATAAGTTGATACATATAATTAACTCTCACAGGCATACATCATATTGTAGGTGTAGAAAAATATAATATATGTAAACTACATCTGAGAGATCTTAAGATGTGTTCTGTATAGTTCCCTTTCTTCTGGTAACTTTTATAGGTGATTGCCTTCATTTGCCCAAAGAAGAAAACCTACAGTTTTCTAAATAACACCAATAACAGCCTTAATCTATGTCAATAAATGCAGTAGCCTCAGAACTCTTCATTCAGGTCTTAAAAGCTAATAACCTGAAAATTGTTAGGTTGTATTACTGACTAAAAATGAATAGAAAAACAAATACTGCAAACCATTTGGCTTAATGCAGGTTTTATGGCCACCATATTAGTCAGAGATCTCCAGGAAAATAGAACTATATGTAAATGTAATATAAATATTATGAGATTTAGTATAGGAATTAGCTCCCGTAACCTTAAGGAAGTCCAATCCGAATTCCTTAGGGCAGGCTGTCAGCTGGGAACTCCAATGAAAGTTTTTGAAAAATTCCCCAAGAGAAGCTGCTTGGCTGAAGTAGAGATGGAAATTCTCCGTTCTAACTGCTGAAGCCATCATTTCTCCTTTTAAGGTCTTCAAATTATTAGATAAGACTTCTATCATTGTTGAAGACAAACTCCTTAGTTGATGGTAGATATAATCAGCCATAGATCTAATCAACTTATTGAAGATTTAAATCCATGAAATATCTGCCCAGTAATAAAACAGAGCTTGCTTTACCAAACTACTGGTCACCATAACCTTGCAAAGCTGACACATGAACTTAATCACCACAGTCACTTTTATAATAACATATTTACCATTTTTAACTAACCAAAGACATTATATAACTTTTTGCCATCACTAAAGGTATTTCCAAAATAATAAAAAAATAAAGTTTCTAATAATATTTTTATGCTTCTAAGAAATATTTTTTAAAATTTGCATTTCTTAAATACCATTATTAACAATGTTGATTGAGTTATTTATGCCATTTTTTACATGAAAGTTATTTTTATTTTTCTGTAATCAACTTTGTGTATGAACCTTATTCTGTAGTTATTGCTCATTATTTATCACATCGCCCAATGAAAGTAAATGTTATATGGAAATATTTTAATTCAAACTTTTGTAGATTAACCAAGTAATTAACTGTGTTAAATACAAAATATATTTTTTTCTCATGTCCCTTTTTAAATAAATGCATTTCATTAAATTCTGAGGGATTTTTCCTGCCTTTTTACAGGATATGGTTACTCTCTATTTGATGACAATAGAAGCTCTCTGGTAATAGAGGCAGAATTCCATTCATATATTTGCATTACCCAAAATTCAATAATAGGAAGTAATTTAAAAATTATTTTAAAATGTTAAGTAAAAATAAACATACCAGACTTCCAGTTTCCATTCTGACACATACAGAGCTTTAAAGTTGTCACTCCCATCCAAGTAAGAAAAACCTAAACAAACTGTATCAGTTACTTTTCTTGACCCCATCAGAGAAATGAGGCTGCATGGCAAATGATCACATTAAAATCTGCATATAGTTGACCTGAACAGCACTATCAATCAAATTGATATAATTGACAGTTATAAGATATTCTACCTGCTGTCAGTAGAATATACATTCTTCTCAATCCTACCTAGAAAATTAAACGAGATAGACCACAATAGGGGACATAAAACAAACATTTAAAAAGTTTTAAAAAATAGAAATAAAATATGACCACAATAGACTCAAACTAGAAATCAATAATAGTTAGCTGGAAAATATTAAAATATTTGGAGACTAAAGAACACAGTTCTCAATCACACATGGATCAAATAGTAGTCTTGGGATAAAATTTTTAAATATTTTGAAATAAATTAAATTAAAAATACAACTTATCAAAATTTGTGGGAAGCAGTGGAAACAATATTTAGGGAGAAAGTTATGGCATTAAATGCATATATTGGAAAAGAAAATAGATATAAAAATGATAACCTAAGCTTCCACTTAATGAAATTAGAGAAAGAAGAGCAGAATCTTAAAGCAAGCAGAAGAATATATAAATAATAAAACCAGAGCAAGAATCAAAGAAATTGAAAACAGAAAGAAATAGCGATATCAACAAAAAAGTGGGTTCTTGAAAACTGTCATAATTGATTAACTCTTGCCAGTCTAACCAAGATAAAAATAAAAAACACAAAATTATCAATATTAGAAATGATGAATGATACAATAGATATTAAAAGAACAGTAAAGAAATAATATGAAAAACTTTTGCCTCAAAGTTTTATAATTTGTATGAAATGGACTAATTCCTTGAAAGACATAAACTATCAAAATTCATATAAGGAAAATCAGATAATATGAATAGGACTACATATACAAAAGAAATTAAACCAATAATTAATAATGTTTTTAAAAAGAAAGTAACAAACCCAAATGGTTTTACCAGAGAAATTTACCAAACATTTAATGAAGAGTTGATTTCAATTTTCCATAATATCTTCCAAAATCGATGCAGAAAAAGCACTTCTTAACTTCTTTTATCATGCCAGCATTACCCTAAAGCCAAAACTAGATAAAGACAATTACAAGAAAGGAAAACTATTGATTGACATTTGTCATAAACTTAGATACAAAATATTCAAAAATATAAGCAAAGCAATACAAAATGTATAAGAATAATTATAATCCATGACCAAGAGGATTTATTCCAAATAAATAAGGTTGGTTCAGCATCCAAAAATTAATCAGTGTAATCCACCATACCACTAAAGCTTAAGAAGAAAAATCATATGGTTATCATACACAGCAAACTAGCCTTTATAATAATAATAATAATAATAATAATAATAATAAAAACCATACAAAGCAAACTAGGAATAGAGGAGGACTTCCTCAATTTGATGAAGAATTTCTATCAAAAACCTCCAGCTAACATTATAATTAATAGTGAGGAACTGGACACTTTCCCTCTATATTTGAGAATAAGGTAAAGGTGTTCTTTATCACCTCTTTTATTCAAGATCATACTAAGATTTTTAGATTATGCAATAAGATAAAAAAAAGGAAATTAAAATATACAGATTTGGGGAAATGGCAATAGAAGTGTCTCTATTCATGAATGACATGATTGTCTATAGAAACTCCCAAAGAATCAACACACAAACATATACACACACACACACAACATCTGGAACAAATAAGCAAGTATAGCAGGAAGACTGTAGAATGCTAAGTTAATATAAAAGCCAACTGCTTTCCTATATACTAGCAAAGAAAAATTGGCATTTGAGAGTTAAAAACACTATCATTTATAATAGCCCCAAGAAAATAAAATACTTAGGCATAAATCTAACGCAATATGTACAAGACCTATGTGAAGAAAATTTATGTCCACACAAAACCTGCACACAAAAGCTTATAGCAACTTTATTCATATGTGCTAAAAACTGGAAGCAACCAATATATCATATAATAGGTAATGTGTAAAGAAACTGGAGTAAAGCCATACAATGGAATATTAAATATTATCCCATGATAGAAAGAAATGAGCTAACAAGCCAGATAGATTGAGATGAGTCTGTTTTAGTTAGATAGGTTTCTTTAAGCAGATACCATGAAATGGTGTGATGGTTAGGCTAATGTGTCAACTCAGCCAAGTAGTTGTGTCCAGGTGTTTGTTCCAGCAAACACTGGGCTAATTGTAATACAAGAGCATTTATGGACTTCAATCACCAGTGAGTTTACTGCTTGGATGGCTGATTACATCTGCATCAATCAAGGAGATTACATTATCAATGGGTGGTGCTTTTATCCAATCAGTTGAATGACTTAAAAGTGGAAGTGATTTCAACATTCAGAGAGAATTTCCCAGCTTGTCCTTGGACAGGCAACTTCTCCCAGAAACTCATCAACGACCCTTCATCGGGCTTTCATCGGAGCCACTGGTTTGCAGCCTGCCTGCAGAACCTGGACTTGTGCATCCCCACGGTCGCGTGAGAGACTCTTTTAAAATTTCATATTATTGACAGATATCTCCTGCCGATTCTGTTTCCCAAGAGAACCCTGACTAATACAAATGGGTTGGTTTTTATTGACGGGTATTAATTACCTTACAGTTTGAGACCATGAGAATGTACAAATCAAGGCAATGCTTTCTTCCTGAAGACTGGCTGCCAGTGATCCTTGGGTCCTCTGCCATATTGCAAGGTACATGGTGGCATCTGTTGGTCTCTCCCTTCACTTCTGGATTTCATTGTTTTCAGCTTCTTACTTCTGTAGCTTTCTCTTTGTGTGTATGAATTTCGTTCTCTTGTAGATGACTCCAGTAAGAGTATGAAGACCCACCATGGGCCTTCCCTTAAATGAAGTAACCTCATCAAAAGTTCTACAGGAATAGATTAGCCATAAGAACATGATTTTCTAGGGCACATACAGTTCAAACCACCACAGAGTATGAAAAGCATATTACTTAGTAAAAGAAGCCAGTCTGAAAAGGCTACATGCTGTATGCTTTCAATTATAAACATTCTGGTAAAGACAACATTTTAGAGATGATAAAAATGAACAGTGATTGCCATGGTTTAGGAGGAAGATGGCAGGTAAAACACAGGGAATTTTTTATAGTGGTAAAACTATTCTGTATGATACTGTAATTCTGGATACATGACACTGTGCATTTGTCAAAACCCATAGAACTTTACATCAGAAAGAGTAAAGTTTATTGTATCAAAATGTTTAAAAATAATTTAGGTGGTCAGGGGATCGGAGAATGGAATACAGATTGTGACAAATTGCAATCAAGTTGTATAACAAAGTATGAAATAACCTTGCTTAAGGGGGTGGGAGAAAAGGATGCTGCACTAAGTATTTGGAAATGAATGGATAGAGTAAATGTCAAGTAAAAGTAAGTGTACATAGCAATGCATGCTATTATTTCAGAAGGTCATTTCCCACAGGTATATGGGGTCAAAATTCTAATAATGATGTACATGTATACTGGAATTTAACAATTAACTAATTGTATTGTTGATGATGGAAGACAGTTTTCTTACAGTTGGAGTGGGAAGTTACAGTTAAACAATAGAAGACACTAGAATGATCAAACAGTAATGGATTAGTTGGAGATGTTAGTATGGATTCATATTATACTTAATATAGGTATCAGATGGTTATCTATAGAAGTATTTTTAGATATGTGTATATATACAGCTCTGCAGATAAAAGTTAGCATAGTAGTCCTGAGACTGCTATCATTAAAAAAATCTGTTGGGACAGTGGGTGTAGCTCAGTGGTTGAGGACCTGCTTCTCATGTACAAGGTTCTGGATTCATTCCCCGGTACCTCCTTTAAAACAAACAACAACAACAGCAGCAACATGGTTGGCCCTTGGCTGGATTTTAAGCACTAAGATTTCAAGATTTCCACTATTCCCTAAATGTTAACAGCAGCTCACTGTACCTAGAATTTTTGAGCAAAAAATATGATTTATGCTGAACAACTGCTTTCCTCTGAAGAATCTGGAATTTTGGTACATACTAAGCAGAAATTGTTTTTTTATTGAACACAGGCTTGAGAATGACTATATGTTGAGTCCTGCAAATCTTCCTAGTAAATCATTGAAACTTGAGAACCCATGACACAATGAGTCAGTGTATTTATATATTTCTTATATATTTCTTTGTTCTGTTGTCTGAGAGGGCCTAGAAAAACAACAACAACATGCCAATAGCAATAAACACAGCTGGTGCCCAGATTCTGGTTCCTAATACCATTCTCAAAAACAAACAAATAAACAAACAAACAAAACCAAGTGCTCTTTGAAGAAATGTTTGATTCTAAGACTAGGGCATAAAATATACAAAATTAGCCAGGAGCATCTTTTAGAGCCAGAAAATAATAATATTTTTTATTTTTAAAAAACCCACAATAAAGGGGTTATGTCAAAGAAACACAGAAGCCAGCTAAAGAAGAGCTCCCAATGACTCAAGTTGGAACAATTTGAGCAACCAAAATAAAAGAGTATTGGCTTACAACCATACATAAACAATAAATATCCATGAGTTCATACTGATATAGATTAATGATTGAATAAATAAATACATGGGGGAAAAGAGACACATTTACTATGCAAAAAAACATCAATTTTTAGTAGGCTGGAGTGTAACATAACCAACCATTTTGAAGTGTGGGCTGACCACAGTGACTTTCTTCAAAAGAGAATGAGATGGAACAGTGGGGGAAAAGAGTGTAACAGTAATATTTTAATATTTTGCAGCAATGACAACAAGATATTTTTTCAACACTAAGAGGCAAAATAATAGAGAGGTATAAAGGGGGCAGGGATTTTTCCTTTTGGAGTAATGAAAATGTTCTGAAATTGGCTGAGATGATGACAGCCTAACTCTGTGACGAAAATGAGAGCCACTAATTGTACACTTTGATTGGATTGTACAAAGCATAGGACTATATAACACAGGAAATCCAGTGGTGGATGATGGACTGTGGTTAACAGGACAAATATACAAATGTTTTCTCCTGAACAAAAACAAGTATATAATACTAATATAACTTTATAATAATAATACTAATAATGAGGTGGGTTGGGGGAAAAATACACCAAATGTAAGATTTGAACTATAGTTAGTAGTAATATTTTGAGGATGCTCTTTCATAGTTTGTAACAAATGTTTCTCAACAATGCAAAGTGTAGGTGGCAGCAGAGTGGGGAGATGTATGGGAGCTTTGTATCATTATATGCATGTCTGTAAATTCACAAGTTGTACTATACATTTACTGTTTATGTATTTTCATGTTTGAATGATATATTTCAATAAAATTTTATTTTAAAAAAAGATACATTATGACTCAATTGGTCACATCATAACTAAAAAGATCCTTTTTACTAATGGGTTCATACCCACAAGAATGGATTAAGATTAACATTTTTTTTTCTGGGATACATAACTCAATCTGCCATATCTTCACATTATTTGAGTAAAATGATATTTTGTCTATATAGCCTTCCTTTCAAAAAAACTGTAGCCCAAGTCTGAGCAAAAGGAAAATATCAGACAGTTCTCTATTAATGATCATTCTACAAAATACCCTTACCAGTATTTCTCAGAACAATAAAGGTTATCCAAATCAAGGAAAGTCTGAGAAACTGTCATAGCAGATAGGAACCTAAGAAGATATGATTACTAAATGTATTATGGTATCCAAAATTGAAATTAGATATTAGGTCAAAACTAAGGAAATATGATTAAAGTATACTCTTTTCTTAGTAACAACAAATCAATATTGGTTCATTAATTGTAATAAATATACTATACAAATATAGGATTTTTAAAATAGAGGAAACTGGCTAAAGGATACATGGGGACTCTACTATCTTCACAATTTTGCTTTAAGTTTGAAGTTGTTCTAAAATAAAATGTTAATTTTTTAAAAAAATTAATATATAATACTCCAGAATAATACTTCAGTTCAGATTTAATGCAAACTGGATTAGAGTTAAGAATACCCAAGTATCAGTGAAGGAAAAAGATCTAAATCCCTAATTCTATGTCTGCAATTCCATATTAATATAAGTTCTTAATGTAAATGCTGAATGATGAAATTAAAATTCCTCCAAAATACCTAATGTATTCTGTAACACATACATGGTACAGGTATGTATTTCCTTAGGAGAACTATTTATTTTACAATGAAAAAGATAAAGGAACTTCTCATAAATATTTGCTTAGAGGTCAGTAATTTAATCTTATAACATGACAGAAGGTAATGTGTTTACTAGTGAAAACACTGCAGTAATAGTAATCGAATATGAAGAAATAAAAAAATCTAGTGACAGCCATATGGTGCGTTGAGAAAAGTGTTCCAACTGTTGGAGTCAGGGGGAAATTGTCTCCTAAGAGACAACATAATTACAAGTGATAAAAATGCCCTTCTCATACAAAAAGTAATTTATAAGAGTAAGGAACATTCAATATATTTGCAAGAAAATTTGTTAAATATACTCTGTATGGGAACATGGGAAGAGTATATCATATTAGTAAATGTCATTTAGAAATAGATATAGAAAATAATTAAACAGAATGAGTAAATGATAGCAAATGAAAAATGTATATATAGCACATAATATTCTGATGTATTTCATAGGGGCAGCACAAAACACTAGAAAGAAAACTAAACCACTCAGATAAGAAATAACTGTAAGACCCATATAATTGTTTTTGTCTTTGAAAAGTGAATAAAAGAAATCTGCCAATATGTATTTAAAGGATAATTTTTAAAGCAGGAAGTTGGATCTTGGATCATGTCCAGCATTCAATGTTGGAAAGAAAATGAGTGGCATACATTACATATCACATGAAGGATAACCATGTCCCTATTCAGGGTAAAACTTTATGTTGAGTAAAACATAATGGTGATAATGTTGTAATTATAGGTGAAAATGTTGTATTCTTGAATAATACTTTTGTTTTCCAGTTTATATCCCCAATCCTCTAAAAGCTTGGAATATGATCTTTATATTCTATGAAAATTACTCAATGGCAATTGTCATAGAGAATCCAAACTTGTGAAAAATATAATACATATAACAAATTGAAAAATTATGTCTTATTTCACTGGCTCCATTAGCTTATAAAGATTATTTAAAACTAATTTCAAATGGATACCATGTTGACATATTAAACAGAAACCCTAGCCTAGTCTTCAGAGTACCTCATATCATTTGAATTTCTCCCTTCCCAATACATTTGAATTTCTCCATTTTTATCTAAAAATATTTGCATCAGTCTTGAGAGGAAGACAATAGTGCCTAGTGGAATAAAAAAAGATTTTATTGATTTTTAGAACCAGATACAAAAATATATATTTTAAAGGAACTATCACCCATGTTTATTGTCTTTCCACCCAGGATTATTGGCTGGCAAATTGAGAGTACTGAAGGCCAATATGAACTGAGGGATTACCCTCAAGGAGAGACTGCACATAACAGCTAAATTTGACAGCATCAGAAACATACTTGGGAGAAAAGAGTAAGTGTTGGAGACCGTCCTGTCACAATGTGAATGTTAACTCTACATTGTACTGGGAAGTTGGCCAAATTGTCATTGATGGAGACTTCTCACTGACATTTTTCTGCGTATTACCTACTTATCTTCCATCAGGGTGACTAATTTTTGTTTTCCAAGAATTTCTTCCTGCCTACCTGCTCTAGAAAACTCCTTCATTCAATGGTCCAGGACATGTATAGGTATTGGTATGTAAAGTAGGTCCCTGGACTCACTGAATGGTAGTGTTGGTTGGAAATGAAAAGCCGCACACATTTAGACAAGTGGGAATATGTTGAAACACCTTTAGACCACCTACAGAAGAAAAACTCTTGAAAACCAACCCCCACCGCCACCCTCCTCCAATAAATGATGTATAAATATGGAAAGCACATTTACAATAGAAATTGATACATGCCAGAAACATCTTGAAATCTTATATGCAAAATCCCAAGAAAACCACAATGAAAGTAAAGCCAAACCATGACTTCTTTCTAAATATACAGCATTATATTCAGGGCTTTAGTAGATGGGATTTTTATAATATGCAATTTAATACCTTTCTCATAAGAGCTAAGGTCTAGAGAAGAGGGAGGCAATGGGCCCGCTTAGATTCATTTAGTGACTTTAGGCAACACTTTGATGCCAATGGCTACAGTATATAACATGGTGATTCTCCCTCCCAGTTTACACTCCTCAGGTAAGCTGAGCTAGGCAAGGAGTAAAATCACTACCAATTGTCTAAATCCACAATGGCCTTTGTGCCAGAAAATTGGTGATTCTCTTTTTACTACTATATCTAACAAGAGGGAAAAAAAAGCTACTTTGGTCAAAAAGGCCATCCTGCTTGGTATGAAATGCCTGTGATGTAGGTGTCATAGATTTCTGCCCTTCCTTGTTACTAGGGAAAGAACATGGAAATGTATATGGAAAAGTTTCTGAAATTACCCTAGCATGTTAGTGTAACATCCTTCCAGAAATTTCTCAATTTACACACACACACACACACACACACACTTTCTCACCAAGACCATAATCTACAAGCTAGATCTGTTCTGTACTTGAAATACTTATTACAATGAATCTTAATCTGAGCAAATAAAAATTGTCAAATTGACTCAAGAATTAGATAATTGAAGGGATGTATAACAAGGAAAGAAATTTTAACTTTTATATTATTTTTAAAATTCCCATTTCCAAAATATCTGAGTTAATTTAAAATATGTAAGAGAAAAGAATTCTGCAGCAGATGCAGTCTGCATTCAGCCACAATTGCTTTGCACTCCGCTGGCCACCTCCCTCCGCCACTCCCACCCCCGCAACAGGTTACAGATAATGGTCAAATAGCTAGCTTCTTGCATTTTCCTGCCTGAAGGTATTCACTGGATGTGGAAGAGTACTCAGTCCTCTCACAGGGTAAGTTGAAAAGGCCAGTTAATAACACTACAACAATCAATTTCTGAAGGATGGAGGTTTGTGGATAAATATTCAACATTCTCACTTCAATGTGAAAACTCTGAGTTATGTTTTACATAATCTTTCAGTGGGTCTCCAATGAGACTGAGTTCCAGTTGCCTACAGCAATAAATTTTGTGTTGCTGCATCTTTTATTGTCCTTCCTTACTTTCCCATCTCAGTTTCTTACTCCCTCATCGTATTTCCAAAACTTCCAAATAAATCACTTGCACTTAATCCTGGTCTCAGGGTTTTCATTTGAAGCAAGCCAGAATTTGCTTAGTTGGTACAAGAATGACTTTAGAAAGTAGACATTCAAGATGAGATTCTGGATTTGGATCATTCACTGGTCAGTGTAGCAAAGATTCCATTGCTAATAATAAATGGGATGGAGTTACTCCTATTCCTTTAACATCCAAATTAGTAATATGTTCACCTGTGGCTTTAAGAAGTGATATGGGTAGCAAAAGAACCATAACTTTTTGCAACAGTTCCAGCCATTGAAAGATGGGGTCCATGGTAATCAAATGACTGGTGTCACTGGTTGACTCCAATAACCTGCACAGGAATTTTTTTTTTTTTAATTAATAACTTATAGGCTCACATCAGTCAACTACCAACTCAGACCACAGTGATATAAAGAAAATCAGACTTAAGATTTGATTATAAGAATGTCGTAGTTACAAAGAAAGCTGAATTTAAAGTCCTGGCAAGTCTATATTAAAGTCAGGGCCCAAATATGGACTTAATGGTATAGGAACTGAATAGCTAAATGGGGACATTAATGAAAGTTTTAAAATTCTTGAACCACCAGATTCTTCTGAAGCTCCTGGGCTGGCAGAAGTGAACCCCTTTCCTGTTTTCAGAGAAGATCATCTTCCCAATGCCTAACTAACATGAAAAGGCATAGCAAATTAGATACCCTTCATGATATGCCTTACCCTCCTGAGAATCAGTCCCAATTTCCCTTTAATAGCTCTATGAAGTGGGAGAATACACTTCTTGCAACTACAAGAAACAGATTATTTACTAAAACCTGCAGGACCTAGCAAGTAACTTTTATCAGGAACTGGGAAAACACGTGAGACAGTGGCATTTGAGGATGCAAGACAAGGAGACAGGTCAAATATAGGGTTGAACAAGGGAGAGTTTATTAATATGGGGTCATTCTCTAGTGACTCAAGATTTGGTAACCTGGAAAGGATTCCTGAAGTCAGTCCTAATACTCTGCTAAAATGGCTGATTGAATCTAAGATATGATGTTGGCCTGCAAACAATGAGGTGAAGATGCTAAACTGTCTCTGCAGCATTTTGAGGAAAGGGTCAGACAATTGAGAATTGGCATGCTAGACTAGATTAGTTAGGTAAGATCAGAGAAACTACCAGCAGATTATATCTCCCAGGAAGGGAGAAGAACTCTGATATCGTTGAGAAGATAAGCAGTGACTGTCTTCTGAAGGTCGGGGTTAATGGTGGAAGATACCACGTGGGACTTCTAGTATAAATGAGAATAAAAGAATTCTATAACTATAGTAACCAAGAGACAATATTTAACTGTCACTTAACTGGGTGAAATTACTCTCATGGGCACCAACTCTGGAAAGGCAGCTAGGCAATTGCATAATCTATGGCAATGGTAATTGCCCAAGATGTTACAAGGGACAGAAAAATGAGCTGGCAATGATGTTATTAATAGAAGTATGTATGTGTGTGTGTGTGTACCTGTGTGTATTCATATAATCAGAATCTGGCAAGGAAAAAGCTGAGGTCAATCACAAATTGGAATGTCATTATCTCATACCCAGTTTCCACATGAGTCATATCTCAGCCCATGGTTGAAAAGGAAGCCAAGTCCCTTTAAAAGACCTTTAATCATCATAGCAGGTGTATATAAAAAATACTTCCCAAAACCACATCCAAAGAGTTTAAGGGCTATGATAACAAGGGATAGTGATGCCAGGTCCTTCAAGAACAGAGCTGGCACTGATATCAGGTCACCCCAAAAATGCAAATATGATACTGTGTAGGAGTTTTTAGGGGCCAGGTGATAAGTGGCTTTCTGTACCAACTCTCTCATCATTTGTCTAATGGGCCCATTGAACCACCCTACGTTCATTGCTCTGGTCATGGAGTCCGTGATTCAGATGGATTTGCATAACAGCTGTCAGAACTCTTGCATTGATTTGATGACCAGTAGGGTAAGAGTAATTATGATGGAAAACACCAAGTGAAAACAACTATTAACATTTCCCACTCAACAACAAAAATAGTATATTAGAAGCAGCTGAGATGGCAGAGATATCTGAAATTCTCAAAGATAAAAGGATAAAAATCAGTTGAGGTCGTCATATAACCATTTAATTTACTGCGATGACCCTCCAAAAAAGGGATTGGATATGGAGGATGATGGTAGACTACTAAAAATCTAACAAATCTATGATGCCAAGTGCATTTTCTGTGTGTAATACAGCTCCTTTATTAATATAGCTCAGTACACTCTTGGTTTTGCATCTGTGATCTGGCAAATGTTCTTTTCCATCCCTTTCATGAAGGAGGATAAAGTATTTCCATTCACCAGGGATAGCAGAAGGCATTTGCTGTCTTGCCCAGAGCTATGCCTGTTCTCAGTCATAATAAGGTTTGAAATAATTTTAATATTTTTAAAACTACAAAGAACAAAATCCTGACCCTTTATAGGGAACACGACCCAAGTCAAATCATAATCACTAACCTATCTTCAATACTTACCATATCTTAGGCACTGTGCTATATCCTCTACAATATTATTTCATTTAACTCTCACAACAACCCTATGATCCAGGTGTTAGCATAATCTCTTTCAATTTTTACCATATATTTATGGTATAGTTATTATTATTAACACCATCTGATGGACCAGTGGTTCATAACCAGGGATGATTTTTCCTCCAGTGGAAGTTTGGCAATATTTGGAGCTATTACTGGTTCTCACAACAGGGGGAGGGGCCTAAGCATCTTGTGAGTGGAGACCAGGGATGCTGGTAAACCTGATTCAGAGCACAGGACAATACCCCCAAACAGAATTTTCAAAGCCAAAATATCAATAGTACCAAAATTGAGAAATGCTATTACAGATGAAAACACTGAGACACTGGAAAATTCTTTGCCCAAAGTCACCTGGCAATAATGGCAATCTAATAACTTGAGAAGAAAATTTTGAAGTAAAAAAATAGTATTAATCCTGATAATATTTTTCAATATTTGTACTTTAAAAAAACTACTTTAAAATGTCTGAAATAATATTTGGGCTTTTTTACTCTGCCTTCTTTTCTTTTCCTTTTATATTATATTTCAGGAAATAGTGTTTTCATTTATACCTACGAAATTAATTTCTTCACTTCTCTTCTAAGGATTTAAACTCTGCAAAATCTTTCCTATTTGGTATTAGCAAATATTTGAAGATTCTTATTACATGCTTGATTTAAGTATCACTTAAGCATACTATGTTTTTTTATCATGTTTCATAAGGTAGTATTGCCATCTTTAACTTTCCCTGATCTGAGAATACATGACCTTTAAAAATAGCCTAAATTAGGCATATTGGTTTTATTTCCTATTTGTTTTCTTGATATATCTTCTCTGCTAGTGTTACTGTCTTGTTTTTAACATCCCAATGTATATCACATTTTATATCATAGATAATTTGTGTTCTAGCATTTTTTTCTCCCACAGTAAATCAATAGTGTATTAAGGATGTGAGGCATCTGTCAAAAGTTACACTTATTTCAAGTATTTTGAATTATGTAGCCTTTTCTATATTTATTTTTCATTAGAGATAGTTTATTATTGAGACTATATTTAAGTAGCAATATGCAGTGGGATGATCATCAGTAGTTGGAGACTGATTTTGAGCTCACTGGTCTTAGCCCATTGGTGACACTTGTCCAGAGAGTTCAAGGCTGAGGGAATGGCACAGATTGTTCTCCAATGTAACATAGAATAAAATATTGGATAAATGATGAAACTGTTGTGCCTAAACTTGTCTGGTCTTCCTGTTGAATACTTGGATTTTATGAAGAATTGTTTAATTTGGAATAATTTTAGATGGCGTATAGTTCCTACCAGAAAGAACCATTCCTGTACATTAGATAGAGATGAATATTGATTATAATATTTCAAAGAGGCCTTGAAATTTTGATAAATCAAAGTTTCATTGTCTATTTTAAATATCAAAATCCTTTTTGACTTATTAGGGTTATACTAATAATGGATGTTTGTCAGATAAAGAAAAGAAAAATAATTATAGTTATTTATATATCTATATCAATATCAATCC
This sequence comes from Tolypeutes matacus, assembly GCA_026826555.1. NCBI lineage: Eukaryota > Metazoa > Chordata > Mammalia > Cingulata > Chlamyphoridae > Tolypeutes > Tolypeutes matacus. The sequence goes on from JAKSZT010054416.1 coordinate 27,866,661, forward strand.
AAATATATATTTAGTTCAAAAAAAGATAAGGCATATTAAATACAGTAGTTTAATTCTGATTAATTAATTTATAATTTTATGACGAAGTTGTATTTGTTCATTCAATATTTTAAACAATATATTTTAATGACTATGCAATATTCTGTACAATTCTATTAAATTCTTGTACTAGATTTATTTAAACTTTTTTGTTACTAGACATTTACATTTTTTCAATTACTTGCTCTTAAAATTCTTTAATTATTTTAAAGTGTTTTCCCAGTTTTCTAATTTATTGACTTTGGACTTACCAGGTAAAGCTTTTAAAACTTTCTTATTTAGTCTGTATTTTCCCACCATGAGATCTTAATAAATATATGCCTTTTATTTATTAGGTTTTTATTTTCTTGCAGTTAACTGTTTTATCCATCTGAAAATTATTTTCATAAAGAATATAAGTTCAATCTACAACTTGGTATTTTTAAAATATATATTCAAATTTCTCAGACACAATATTGAATATCTTCACTTGCTGATCCTAATGTCACTTAAGCACAAAAGTCTAGTAACTTCATATTCCATTATCACGCTGTTTAATTAATAAATTTTTAAAAACTCGTTTTAATTTCCTGTAATATAATTCTTTCCTAATTACTTTAATTTTTCAAAAATTTCTTCACAGTTCTTACACATTTCTTCTTATAGAATGGCACATAATTAGCATTATCAGATTCTTCCATAAATAAAAGATGGATTTTAATTGAATTTGCACTAAAAATCAATACTTTGAGAAAATGTTTCCTCTTTACAATTTTTATTCTTTTCCAGAAGAAATATTTATTCAATAAATAGTTCCTTAACGCAACATGGCTTTGTACAATTTTATATAGTTCTCACATTTCTTGCAAATAACTACTAGATTATATCAATTACTATCATGATATCATGAATATACATAATATTAGCCCCCTCCTTAAATATAGCCCATTTAATCATCCCTACAACCCGATGATGTTCATAATTTTATTGTTCCATTTTATAGCTGTGAAGCTGAGACACTGAGCAGTTGTCAAAATTGGCTAAGATCACAGAGGTAGGATGTGGTGGCCAAGAATCAAATACAATAAGCTTGTGTCAGTAAGCACTATGATTTATTTTTATGTAAATGTATACACATATAAATATATTATGGAATATTTATTGTTTATAAATACATTTTAGCAATATATATTTTCTAATTCTTTTGGATATTTCAGAGCAAACCTTGGAATATATATATTTATATACACACAGATACATATACTCACACTCATACGCAAATATGATTCCAATTGGCTATTCCTGGAGTATAAGAAAGATATCTTATTTATTTGTTATCTATTATGCAACATATATCTAGAAAACTATTTTCTGGGAAACAATAAAAATGTATTTTCTAATTTTTGATAATTGGAACATAAATACATTATTCCTTAGTGTATTAGAAACTAAACTCTGGGTGCTAGTTGTGCTTATTACTACCAGGGTTTTATTGAAAATCTGGCTTCCACAATCCACCATCAATTTATTTAATTTTTCAGTTACAGTATACATGTGCAACAGTATCAGAATTATTAACTCACAACCCCATGAAAAACAACATTATCAACTAGTGGATATGCTTATGTGCAGATCATATTTGTCTTTTAGTCTTACAGAATCCACTCATTGCCAAAGTTACATATGTCAGCACCTTTCCCCCCTACCACTTCAATGACTTTATTTCATAAAATAAAAGGATTCTCTTTACACTGACTGCATTCCTTCCTGAGATCTGTAGATCTACTAAATGTTTTTTTTTTTTTAATTGCAGATATTAATATTCATTCTTTTTGCTGTAAAGTTCTAAGGGATTTGACTAATATATAGTGCCATGTATTCTCCATTGTAGGATCACAGAAAATACTTTCACCACCCTTAAAAACCTCTGTGCTTCACTTATTCAACCTTCCATCTTTCCCCAAAATCTTAGCAACAACTGATTATTTTACCGTTTCTAGTTTTGCCTTTCAAGATTATCATAATATTGAAATAATACAGTATGACTCTATTCTGAATGGCTTCTTTGACTCAGCAACATGCCTTCAATATTTACCTGCATCTTTGTAAGGCTTGATAACTAAATAATTTTTATTGATGAATATAATCCTTCATTTATTGAAGGACATATTACTTGATTTTTGATGAATATGCATAAAGCTGATCTAAACAATTGCATGCTGTTTTTTTGCATGTGGACATAAGTTTTCAAATCATTTATGTAATTACCCAGGAGCTCAATTGCTGGATCATCTGGTAAAATCATGTGTAGCTTTGCAAGAAGGAACCAAGCTGTCTTGCAAAGTGGTTGTACCATCTTATATTCAGAAAAGAAAGTACCTATTTCTCTGAACAATTGCCAGGAATTTGGAATTTGTCCATCTTAAAATGTATGTACTGATATAATATTGTTGTTTTAAGTTGAAGCTTCATAATGATAAATTATATTAAGTATTTTTTCCTATGTTTATTTGCCATATGTATTAGTCATGGTTCTCTAGGGAAACAGAAACAACAAGATATAAACATATATCTTCTATAAAAGGAAGTTTTTTATAAGAATTGTCTCACAAAACTGTGGGGATGGGCAAGTCTAAATTCCATATGGCAGGCCGCAAGCTTTTGATGAATTCCCTATGAGAAGCTGGTTGGCTGAAGTAGAGAGGGAAATTCTCTCTCTTGACTGCTGAAGTCATCACTTGTCCTTTAAAGGCCTTCAATGTATTGGATAAGACTGCTTTCATTGTTGTGGGCAATCTCCTCAGTTGGTTGTAGATGTAATCATCCATAGATGCAGTCAACTTACTGATGATTTAAATCCACAAAATCTCCTCACAGTAACAAACAGGATAGTGTTGCTTGGCCAGACTGCTGGGCACCATAACCTGACCAAGTTTAAACTTTATCACAGTCCACCCCTTGTCTTCTTGACACCCATACACAGCTCCTTAAACCATATGTAATCTCTAAAAACAAAAAATTCATATTTTTGCCTAACAATACTCAACTAATCTGCATACAACCAGAAATGCACTAACTTTCCCCAGAATATGGTGTAAGTCCTTGATTAATATTTACACTTAAACCTGATATGCTCTAACTTAAATACTATGACATCCAGTTAATACAACTTATGTCATATAAAGGGATAAGATAGGGATAAAACAAAGGTATTTGCTTTTTGCACGTAAACAAATATACTCATAACAAAACAGAGGAAATATTCATAACTATTGCAGTCCTTGTTTCTTTAACTGGTCACATGGCCATAGCTCGTATTTATAACTACCTTCTTCCCCTATCAATTCCTTATTCCCTTTACCATCAGCAAGCACCTCAGCTGCCCATGGGTTCTTTGCCCATGTGGTGACCCAAACCTTAATCCCTGAAGTTTCTGGGTAATTAGTAGACCTGCCTGTATTGAGTTGTTGCACTCTTCCATTGACTTTAATCACAGGACATGGTAGTGCTAAGAGACACCTTAGGGGATCTCCTGTATTCCTGGCAAACTCTTCTTTACCTGCGTTGAATAGTTCCCATCCTATTTCCCCTTGATAATCAGGATCAAACACCCCAGCCAGTACATTAATTTAATTCTTTCCCTCTTGATTCAGAGGCATGAGTAGCTCAAAGTAGCCAGATGGCAGCCTTAACTTCCAGTTCATTGGAATCATTGTTGTGTATCTGGATGAAAGCACTCCTCCTTTTGGAACTAAGACCTGTAGACCAGCAGAGTTTAAACTTGTGGGTACAGGAAACTGTTTATTTTTTTAGAGGATCATTAGGGGTGATAGTGCATGGTGCTACTCCCAATTCTACCCCTTGATTCCTGGACCCTGTGAATCCTGGCTATAGAAGAAACAACACCATAGTGAATACTGATTTAGAGTACACATAACCTCTTGAAGATCATGTGCCCATTACCTCATTTCAATTGCAGTGAAGTGGGTTCCTTGATCAGAAGTAATGCTGTGTAGAGTACTATGAAGTTGGATAAGGCATTCTTTAAGTACATGGACAGTAGTTTGGGCAGAAGCATTGCATGCAGGGAAGGCAAACTCATATCCAGACTATATGTCTATTCTAGTAAGAACAAAACACTGCACTTTCCATGATGGAAATGTTTCAAGGTAATAAATCTGCCATCAGAGAGCAGGCTGATTGCCTCAAGGAATGGTATCGTATTTGATACTGAGTACTGTTTTAAAATCTTCCTCTGCTGAAGTCACCCTCTGGTGAGCATTCAAGAGGAACATAAATGTCTTCATGTTTTTTGCCCACACAGAAAGGTCCGTCAATATACCTCTTCCTAAGACCTCTTTGTCACCATTTTCCCTAGACATCTTTGTCACCAGGTTCCTTCTAATTTCCTGACCATCAAGCCAAACCATTGGTGACAGTCCATGAATCAGTATAAAAATGCACCTCTGGCCATTTCTCCTTCCAAGCAAAATGAACAACCAGATTCACTGCTTAAAGTCCTGTCCCCTGAAAGGATTCCCCTTCACCACTGTTCTTCAGGGATGTCCCAGAAAAGGGCTTTAGAGCTTCAACTGTTCACTCTTGGGTGGTACCTGCATATTATGCAGAACCATCTGCAAATGAGTTCCAAGTTTTCTCTTTCTCAATCAACTGATTGTAAGGAACTCTCCAAGAGGCTGCAGCTGTTGGCTGGGAAAGAGAAGGTAATGTGACAGGAGAGGTGACATGGACATTTAGGCCACTTTTACATCTAATTTACTTGTGCCTTCAAGACCTACTCAAGTACAATCTTATTTATACTATTTCCATTTTATGATGGAGTGCTGCTATGCAAACTCAACTTTATGGCTTGGTGGGTCAGACAACACCCAGTTCCTGATAGGCAATTCAGGTCTCATGATAATTTACTGGTTCAAGGTTAAGTGTTCAGTTTCTGATAAGGCCCATTATCAGGCCAAAAGTTGCTTCTCAAAAGGAGAGTAATGGACCTCTGCATAGGATACAAGTCTTTTTTACCAAAATCTTGAGGTCTATATTGTTATTCTCCTATATGGCCTGCCAAGGACTCTAGACAGCATCTCTATTTGCCACCAACACTTCCAGCATCATTGAATCTGCTGGATAATATGGACCAAGTGGCAGAGTAACTTTCACAATACCTCTTGCAGGGCCTTCTCTTGTTCCAGGCCCCACTCAAAACTAGCAGCTTTTTGAGTTGCTCAGAAAAAGGCCTAGAGTAGCACACCAAAATGAAGAATACATTGCCTCCAAAATCCAAAGAGGCCAACTAGGCATTGTGCCTGTTTTTGGTTGTAGGAGGGTCCAGATGCAGCATCTTATCCTTTACCTTAGAAGGAATATCTCTACATGCCCCACATCACTGGACACCTAGAAATTTCACGGAGGTGGAAGGACTCTGAATTTTCCTTGGATTTATCTCCGACTCTCTGACATGCAAATGTTTTACCAATAAGAGTAGTGTATTTTGTCCATAAATTGCTATGGATTATAGCAAAAATACTTTGATAATGTTCTTTCATAATTTTTAATAAATGCCCGACAATAATGCAAGGTGTTGGCGGTAGGGTGACATATGAGAATTCTCTCTGTTATGCATTTGATTGTTTTGTAAGCTCACAACTTTTTTATTTAAAAAGAGGGGGGAAAAAGTAGAGTAGTTGCTACTTCTTCCTTTCCAGGTCCAATCAACATATATCATCAATTTTTTGGACCAGTGTGATGTCCTGTGGGAAGGAGAAATGATCAAGTTCCCTGAGGACAAGATTATGACAGGGATGAAGAGATGCTATATCTCTGAGGTAAGGCAGTGAAGCTGTACTGCTGGCTTTACCAGATGAAAGCAAACTTTCTTTTGGTCTTTATTAAAAGCAATTGAGAAAAAAGCAATTGTCAAGTCAATAGCTACATATCAGGTACAGGGTTTGGTTGATTTGCTCAAGAAATGATACCACATCTGGAACAGCAGCTGCAATTGGACTCACAACCTACCTGGTTAGGTATACGATAATCCCCTGTCATTCTCCAAGATCTATCTATTTGCTGCACAGGCTAAATAGGAGAGTTGAATGGACATTTGGTGGGAATCAGCACCCCTGTATACTTCAAGTCCTTGATGGTGGCATTGATCTCTGAAATGTCTTCAGATATGCAGACTTGTTTTAGATTTACAATTTTTCTAGGTAGGGGAAGTTCTAGTGGCTTCCAGTTGACCTTTTCTACCATAATAGCTCTCACTTCAGAAGTCAGGAAACCAATATGGAGGTTCTGCCAGTTGCCGAGTATGTCTATTTCAATTACATACTCTGGAATAAGTCTGGAACACACTAGGCACACTGTGAGATGGACCTGAGCTTAAACTCCATGGATCACCTGATCTCCATATGTCCCTCACTGATTCGTGGACCGTTGTGATGTTTTGGGAGTCCTGGAATTAATGTGACTTTGGAACCTGTGTCTAATAATCCCTGAAATGTCTGTACTATAGTAAATGACTGTAGGTCTCTTCCTATACTGAGAAATATTAACAATATAAGTTTTTGGCAGTGAACAAGGGTCCTTCTCCAAGGAGACCTGGCCATCCCTTCACTCAAGGTGCTCTGGGCCTGTAAACTCTCTCAAGTATGGGAATTGATTAGGGGACATGACTCTCTGATTTTGTAATTCACGTTAGAGTTTTGTTTAATTAACCTAGGGTTCTTTTGCTTATACAGATCAAGAAAGAATTTTATAGTTTGCCTATCTATTTTACCTCTAGGACCTCATAATCTACTAGCTAACACCATAGTTCTTTGTGAGTCAGACTATTTTGATTACTTCTTTGAGTCTGATGTCCATTATGATACCCATGCCCACAATGTTTTCAGTGATTAAATGCTGCCACTTGGCTTCTGCCAACCCAGTATCTCATCATTTCCATTATGTTTAAGGATACAAGTTCAGTGAGAGCAGTTCCCATAGTAATATCTTACCCACAGAGAAGAGAAACCTCAGAGCACTTCAGGAATGATGGAATTCATCTCAAAAATTTTTCCCACAGTCCTGGTGAAACGTGTGTCCTCTGGATAGTTCTGGGTTGGGTGTGCAGGTCTTACATGATAAATCCACTCTAATATTACAGTATCTCTAAGCCTTCGTATTTCCTCATCTACCTTATATCAGGGTAGTTCTGGCATTTCAGCCTCAGGAAATGTAGACCACCTCTTGGTCCATGCTTCAGCCAACCACCGAAACAAACTTTGTTAGGGTCCTTTCTAACCCCTCAAGCTACACCATAGAATCGAGAATCTCTGCTTAGTGGTGCCACATCAATAAATTCAGCCAGATCCAACTTTATATTCATTCCACCATTATTCCACACACTAATTAAAAATTCCCATGCATATTCCCTGAATTCTGTCTATATAAATTGGAAAGGTTATGCAGTTCTTTGTAGTATACCACAACTCCTCATGGGTCACATTTTGCACCTCACCTTTGTTGGGACTTCAATCTAGTTAACATTCTGGAAGAAAAGAGGGGTGGCAGGGGTGGGTCATGAGAAGAATTAGAAATGTCTTACAAGCAAATTCCCTCAGGAAATTCCATTGAAGTTTCATCTGGTGAAATAGGACTAATCTCTTCAGACAGAAGAGTGAGGGTGGCTTGCTCAGGGAAGGTGCTTACAGGTTTATCAGGCAAATCAGACTTAATCTTTTCTGGTGGAGGTTGGATAGCAGATTTCTCAGGGCATACTGGAGGTATGAAAACAAGTTCCTTAGGGGCAGACCATTACAGAGTTATCTGGCAAAGGCTCACAATTTCTAGTGTTTCAATATCTCCACCATCATCATTATTATCCCCTATACCCTATTCCAATTTTCAGTATCCTATTCCTTTCCAATTAATGTCCTCACATTAACAGGAGACACCCTGCAATGTTGGAAATTTAATTTTCATTGTAATTCAGCCACTTGCACAGTTACATACTCTGGGTCTGAATTTCAGAAATCTCAAGTTTGTGGCTACACAAAAGAAGATTCTCTTTCAGGACACCCATAGAAACTTTCATGTCCTTCATGCAGCACTTAAGTTGAGGATTTGAAACCTTGAACTCATCCCTTTCTTTTACATCTATATCCAGCACACTTAGGAACAACCATACAGCATTGTTACACCTTTTAACTCCACAAAATTCAGCTAATGCGCCAAAAAAACTCTTACCCGGAGTCTTGCCTTTTAAATGCATTTCAGTAACCATATGCAATGGTGATAATTTGTGTCTCTCTATTGCAGACTCATGTCATGGATTATCTGTCAACTTGATTGTTGGATATAGAGTGCCTTTGAATCTAATGCGATTAGGAAACCAATTTAGAAATCTCATCCTAAGATTATTCTTCTCAAAAACCACTCCTGGTACTAAAGCTGCATTAGCCAGGGCTCTCTAGGGAAACAGAAGTGACAGGAGATATATACATATATACAGAAGGGAGAATTTTTATAAGAAACTGTATCACATGACTGTAGGGATCTGCAAGTCCAAATTCCGTAGGGCAGGCTGCAAACTGGGGATTCCAATGAATGTTTTTTATTAATTCCCTAGGAGAAGTCGGCTGGCTGCAGCAGAGTTGAAAATTCTCTCGCTCTCTCTCTTTTTCCTAGGAGGCACTGTGGATTGAACTCAGTACCTCGAACACTTCTCCTTTTAAGACCCTCAACTGATTGTATGAGATTTCTCTCATTGTTGAGGCAAGCTTCTCAGTTGGTTGTAGATGTAAGCAGTCATAGATGCAATCAACTTACTGATGACTTAAATCTATGAAATATCCTTATAGTAAAAATCAAGCCAGTGCTTGCTTGGCCAGACAATTGGACACCATTAGCTGGCCAAGTTGACACATGAACTTAACCATTATACCATCTATATGGTGAGGTGTCTCTTTGACTATTTTTAATTTGGGTTTTTTATTTTCTTATTGTTAAGATTTAGGGTTATTTGCATATTTTGTATACAATACCTCTATCAGATAGCTGTTTGAATTATATTTTCTCACAGTCTGTGGTCTGTCTTTTCATTATCTTTCCACTGTCTTTCTCAGAGAAGTCTTTAATTTTAATAAAGTCCAACTTATCAATGTTTTCTTTCATGGAGCATGCTCTTGTGTATCTAAACTCTTGTGGTGTATCTAAACTCTTCATCACACCCAATGTCATACAGATTTTTCCTATGTTTTATTCTAGAAATTATATCATTTTGTGATTTCTATTTCAATCTGTAATCAATGCATTCTGAGTTCATTTTTGTGGTTGGTGTAAGGTCTGTGTCTAGAATAACTTTTTTGCATGTGGGTGCCCAGTTGTTCCAGCACCATTTGTTGAAAAGACTATCCTTTCTCTATTAAATTGCCTTTGCCTCTTTGTCAATGATCCGATTAATGGATGAACAAAATGCAGTACATTCAGCAAATGGAATATTATTTGTCTGTAAGAAGTAATAACATTATGAGACATATGCATCATGGATGAACCTTGAAAACATATGCTGAGCGAAATAAGCAAGGGACATAAATTCAAATACTTTCTGATTTCATTTATATGAAATATATAGAAATAGCAAATCCATAGACATAGAAACTAGATTAGAGATTATGAGGGGTTGGGGGAATAGGGACTTATTGTTGGGGTTATAGAATATTTTTACATTTTGGAAATTTCTAGATAAAAACAAGTAACAATTGAAAAAATCAGTTTATTATATTTGTGTGGGTCTTTTTCTGAACTTTCAATTCTCTTCTATTGATTGATTTTTCTATTCTTTTGCCAATACCACACTATCTTGATCACTGTAGCTTTGAAGTAATTCTTGAAGTCAGGTGGTGTAAGTCCTCTGACTTTGTTCTTCTTTAGTATCGTGTTGGTGATTCTGGGTCTTTTGCCCCTCCGTACAAATTTTAGAATCAGTTTGTCGATACATACAAAATAACTTGCTGGGGATTTGATTAGGTTTGCATTTAATTTATAGATCAATTTGGGAAGAATTGACATCTTGGTAATGTTGAGTCTTTCTATCCATAAATACAGAATACCTATTCCTTAATTTAGATATACTTTAATTTCTTTCATCAAAGTTTTGTATTTCTCTGCAGATAGATCCTGTGAAATTTTTATGGAATTATAATTGTTTCATTTTTGCTATTGCAAATTGTTTTATTATTCAAATTCTGGTTGTTCATTGCTGGCATATAGGAAAGTAATTGACTTTATATAGTAAGCTAGTGTCTTGCAATTTTGATAATTCACTAATTAATTCCTTTGAAATCTACATGTAAATAAAATTTTCATATGAAAACAAAAAGAGTTTTATTTCTTTCTTCCCAATCTATATACCTTTTATTTCATTTTCTTGTCTGGTTGCTCTAGCGAGAACTTTAAATTAAATGTTGAATAAATGTGGTGAAAGGGGCATCTCTACTTTGATCCTGATACTAGGGGACAATGTCCAGTTTCTAACCATTAAGTTTGACAGTAACTAGATTTCTTGGTAAATATTCTTTATCAATTTGAGGAATCCTATTGATATCTATTCTTAGTTTGCTCAGAGTTTTTGTGATGATTGGGTGTTGGATTTTGTAAAAATCTTTTTCTGTATCAATTAACATGATCATGTGTCTATTTCTTTATTTCTTTTTATGCTTTTGATTATTTCTTTTTTATCATTTTGATGGATGTGATGGTTGACATCAATTGATTTTCAAATATGGAACCAGTCTTGCATACCTTGAAAAAATAACATTTGACCATGGTGTATAATTATTTTTATACATTGTTGGATTTGATTTGCTAATATTTAATTATTTAATTGAGAATGTTTGCATCTATGTTAATGAGAGGTATTAGTCTATAGTTTTCCTCCCTTTCAATGTATGTATCTGTTTTTTGTTTTTTGTTTGTTTGTTTATTTGTTTGTTGAGGTAACTGGGGCCAGGGATTGAACTTTGGACCTTATATGTGGGAGGCCAGTGCTCAACCACTGAGCCACATTGGTGTACTTGTGTTAGTTTTATCATTTGTTTTGCTTGTTGTTTGTTTTTGTTTTTCCAGGCAGCACTGGAAACTTAAACTGGGACTCCCATGTGGGGGAGGGCACTCAACTGCTTGAGCCACATCTGCTCCCTATCTGTTTTTTTAAATTAAGGTATTGTTGACATCATAGAATGAGTTAGGAAGTATTTTCTCTACTTATGATTTCAGGAAGAGATTGTGGAGAATTGGTTTTATTTCTTTCTTAAAGGTTTGGTAGACTTCAACCAAGAAACCAACTGGACCTGGTGTTTTATTTTTTTGGAGGGATACAAATTATTCATTCCATTCCATATATATATTCCTATTCAGATTATCTAATTCTCTATGTATATGTTTTGGTAGTTTGTGTCTTTCAAGGAATTGGTCCATTTCTTCTAAGTTATCAAATTTGTGGGCATATCCTTGCCCTAAGTATTCCTTCATTATCTTTATAATGTTCATGAGATCAGGAGTGATGACCCCTCTTTCATTTCTGATACTGGAAATCTGTCTTCTCTCTCTCTTTTTTCTTGATTTCTACAATTTTGTTTCTAATTGTTTTCTATATATTACAGTTGTTCTTTTACTTTTTCTCTCTCCCTCTTTTTAATGCCTTCTCTGATTTTAGTTGAACATTTTATATATTTTCATTTTCTGTCTTCTCTTAGAATATCACCTATATTTTATTTTAAATTGTTATAATGTTTTCCCTCTAATTTTCAATATACATTTATAACTAATAGAAGCCCATCTTTTAGTAACCCTGTATCATTTCATGAGTACTAACCATACCATATAACAAGTATTCTTAATTCTTCCCTCCTGTCCCTCATAACATATCATTAATTCCATTTTTAAACACATTGTCACTATAACTGCTTTAATTGATATTTAATTTATAATAAATTAATTATTTTTAGATTAATTAAGAATAATAAAGATTTTATTTTACCTTCATATAGTCTTGCTCTGATGCTCCTCCTTTCTTTGTATGGATCCAAATTTGTGACCTACATCATGTTTTTTTCTCAACGAAGAACTTTTTAACATTTCTTGAAAGGCAGGCTGCTGGTGGTAAATTAATTCAGTTATTGTTGCCTGGGAAATTCTTTTTCTTGCACTTTTGAAGGATAATTTTGTTGAATTGAGTATTTTAAGCTGTTGTATTCTTTTTATCTCAAAGATTTAAATATTTCACTCTACTGTTTTCTTGTTTTCATGGATTTTGTTGCGAATTCGACATCAATTCTTATCTTAGAATCTCTTTAGGTAAAGTTTCTATCCAACCCCCACCTCATCAACTACTTTCAAAATTTGTTTTCTGAATTTCTATAGTTTGACTATGGTATGACTAGCTTTAGATTTGACAGTATTTATCCTTCTTGGTGTTCCTGGTTCTGTAGTTCAGTGTCTGTCATTAATTTTGGAAAATTATAAGCCATTGTTACTTCAAAATTTCTTCTCTTTCATTCTCTTTTTCTTCTCTATCAGGTATTCCAATTATCCACATATTTCTCCTTTTGAAATTTGCTGCAGTTTTTGGATATTCTGCTCTGTTTTTCCTTTTTTTTTTCTTTACTTTTCAGTCTGGAGAGTTGCTATTCACATTTCTCCATAATTGCTGATTCTTTCCTTAGTTTTGTCCAGTCTACCGAGGTTTTCACCAAAAGCAATTTTCATTTCAGTTATGATTTTTTTTATTTCTAGCACTTTTGTTTGATTCTTTCTTAGAATTTCAATCTCTTTGTTTACATTACACATCTGTTCTTGTATGTTGTCTACTTTCTCTGCTCAGATTTTCTCTTCAGAGTGTATTTTTTTTCTTGCTTTTTCTCATGCCAAGTAATTTTTTTGTTGAAAGCTGAGTGTGATGTATCAGGTGATAAGAACTAAGGTAAATAGGCCTTTAGTGGGAGGATGTATGTTAATATGTTTAGGAATTTGGTTGTATTTAATGTTTGCTGTAGCTGCAGAAGCCAGAGACTTAAAATTCCTCAAGTGTTCTTGTGTTTATTTCCCCTGTTGTCTTTGGGTTTCCCTAAGAACTTTTCCTTAAAAAGACTGTGCCTCATAGCTCCTTCAACGGTGATGCTCTGTTACTATAATGGAGTTTTTTTGGTAAGGAGTGAGAGAGGATTCATTCCATGATTTATTACTAAATCTCAGTCTTTTAGTGACTATATTTCCCTGCATTGTTCCTTTTATAATTGCTTTTCAGCTCCCCCACCTGCCTCCCATAGTTGAGAGAGCAAGGTTTGAATTGTATAAATATTCTCCTCCCTAGATGTGATTAGACTCTGATCAATTCATTTTCTCTAGAGATTAGAACTCTTTTATGGTGAATGTGCTGTGTGTACTTCATAATGATCACTTTTACCTCCCCTTGCAAGAGCCATGAGGCCTCTAAGGCTAGGGTTCCATTGTTTTCTACTCCCATGCTAGTCTACACTTAACTTCCAGCAATTCATCAACAGTACCATTTAGTGTTCCTACCAGTTTATGGTTCCAGTGTCTTTTGCTCCATGTAAGTTTATCTAAACTTGATTATCTGTATTTGACTGCCCTTTCAGAGTTTGGGATGCCTATTTGCTCTGTGACTTCAAATGCTTTGATGTATCCAAGAAGAGTCATTGATATTCAGTTAATTCATCTTTTTTCTTTGTAAGGATGGGAGTCATGACTTAGAATCCTTTACATACCAAAGTTGAAATCCCACTTCCAATAATTGCCTATAGGACTTTTATTTATTAATATACTAGTTTTTGTACTTTTTTTGCCAAGATTGTCTTTCAGAGAAATATAGATTTGTAGCTGAATTGAAACCTTTGCTTTCTTTTTATAACATTTGATTTTGGTTTAGTTTGGATTTCACGAAATGAAGACTCTGAAAAAGCATTTGTATGTAAATATTTATTTGGGACATGATTCCAGGAACTCTGGTAGTAAAGTAGGAAAAAAAGTCAATAAGAAAGTAAAACAATAAAGCATGCATTCATGAATTGGTTAACCATACTGGTAAACAGTGACTCAATCCCACTGGGAATCCTATGATAGACTGTCGAATACAACTCTAAATACCAGCAAAGTGGTGAAGAAAATGGAGTATTTATGCACCAATCAGTTTCTCTCTTTGTTTGATGGTTGCTACAGAGATCTTAATACTCCTAACTTATGTACTGCTGCATCCATCAGCAAGAATAATTCCATAGCTGGAGAACATCTTCAGGCAGAAGGACATATTTTTTTAAAAGTTTGTTTGAAATCAGTAGGCAGATGCAAAGTCAGCACAAGAAGTTAAGCACAGGTCTTTTTACTTCATTTCAGAATTGTCCCTTCATAACTCATGGTATACTAATGTGAAATCTCATAGATGTGTGTAAGGGTGACTCCCCCAAACACCTCACCATGCCCCACTGCAGTGACATTCAATTTAAAAATAATATTTTAAACATTTACTACGGCAAAACCCTTTAATTCTTGGAATATCCAGTTTATAGATTTTCTCTATTCCAGTTAGAAACTTCCTTTTACCACCTTAACACTACATCTTTAGGAGACAGAAGATAATAATCAAAGTATATCAAACTTTGGTATAATAATGGTATATTATCATTAGATATGATTAAATAATATCAAGATAATAATCAAATATTAACACATAACTTATATGTGAGAATGGCACTCATTCTTTTTTTCCTTCATTTATTAAACAAATAATAATAAGCAACTACATATAAAGCAAGTACTCTTGTTTGTGTTGGATAAAGAACACTAAAATTTAAAAGAAAATATAAGCTATCTTGATCTATATTCTGGGGATGCTAACATATTTATCATTTTGGGGGTCCTGAAATTTCATCATCATTGCGCTACATAATTTTCTTCATTAGACGTGTTCATTATTCCTTAGACATTTTTATTTGAAGACTTAATTTTTTTCTTCACCAAGGGAGTATTTCTACTTAATTTTCTTCCAGATGTAAGACTTTCAAGATAATTTGTTCATGTCAAGTTTTTTCACATATTTTCTCTTAGATCCTTTTTTGCTATATTCCAGGAGAATGTTCCACTTCATCTTCCAGCCTACTATTATACTCAAGTATAGTAAAATATCCATAAATTCTTTCAGTCATTTTTCTTTAAAAATGTCATCATCATGTACACATCATTTTAACATTTGTATAACCCTCCAGACTTATATCCCATAATTGTTTATATAGATGATAGATAGATAGATAGATAGATAGATAGATAGATAGATAGATAGATGATAGATAGGTAGATAGGTAGATAGATAGATATGATAGATCAATAGGGCTCAAATTCAGCTTCTTTATTGTATTTTTTCTATATTATCAATTCAACATAATTCTATCAATTACATTCTATTGATGGATATTCAGATTACTTCAATATTTGTGACCACTATTAAAAAATGCTTCAATTTTTATTTCTGTGGGATAGAGTCCCACCAAAAAAGCATATAGGAGGTTTACTGCACAATTTTCATTCAAGTATTGTAAACTATTAGGCCACACTTGCATATATAAGTCTGACTTCAGACAATTTGCTTAGGTCAAAATATTAGGGCTCCAGATTAAATGTTGGTTAGCACAGTTAATAATTAAACCAACAAGGCCAGGTTAAATCAGCATAGTAGTCTATTATGTTTTAATCTGGACAAGTAATTTATAGTTCTTATAATTATGGCTATAAAATCTAGAATGAGCTGAGGCTTATAAAAGACTAAATAAGGATAGCAGCTAGGGTCTTTTTAAATGAAAGGGGTTGCCTTAAAAAGTGGCAAGTTCCTTATCATTGGAAGTATTCAAAGTTTATCTGGACATCTATCAAGCTTGTATTAGAAGAATTGTTACATTATTACATAATGCAATGAACATTGCGTAAGCAGATTTAAACATCTTCTCTACAATCCCATCCATTTTTCAGATCCTGAGGTCTAAAAAGTAATATAAAATTGGGAACATCTGTTAGTCATTACTTTATAGGACTAGATTACACTCCTGTAATTAGATAACGACTCTTTTTCCCCTATGGCCATTTTAATTTTACTGTATTATAGTTATTATAGAATTTAGCAAGACATCATATGACTAAAGTTTTTGAGAATTGCACAGTTATAATTTCATTGAACTTCAGGAATTCCATCAGAAAGAAATTGCACAGAACAAACATATAAAATTTAAATATAACATATACATGAGAGTATAAGCTTTGGCATGAGGCAATTTTAGGTTTTGATTTTTCCACTAATAATAGTGTTGTTTTGGACAGTAATTTAACCTATCTATGCCTCAGATACCTTATATGCAGAGTGAAAACTAAAATTACCTGCTTCATCTAGGGATAAAATAGGTGATTTTTATAACTCACTGTTACGGATTGAATGGTATTATCCCCAAAAGATAAGTTCATTTGTAAGACCTGGTCCTAGACCATGACCCTATTTGGAAACAGGATCTTCAAAGGTTTTATTAGTTAGATGAGACCAAACTGTAATACACTATGATTGCTGTCCTTATAAGAAGAGGGAATTGGGGAACATACACACAGAGATGGAAGGTGACCATGTGACAGAGACAGAGACTCAGAGACAAGCCAAAGAGCAGCATGGATTGCCAGCAAGCCACCACCAGGTCCCCACAGGCTTCAGAGGAAGCATGGCCCCATTGACACATTGATTTCATGCTTCCAGTCTTCAGAACTGTGAGACAATAAATTTCTGTTATTTTAAGTCATCTAATTGTGGTACTTTGTTATGGCAGCCATAGGAAATTAAGACACTCACTTAACAGTGTGCAATGAATAATTGTTGTAAGTGGTAACTAATATTTCTTTTGGTACTTAAATATGATCCCATGTGATAATTTTTTCATGATAAAATATTTCATTTTTTCAGAAGGTCTTTTTAAAAAGCAAATTGAAAGATGTAAAATATACTGTAGAAAGAATGAATAAGAGATAAAAAATGTCCTGAGAAGTCCCCACCGCTCCTTTCCAGGCCTCCCTTCCTCTCCCTTCCTCCACTCTCTCCCCTCCTTCCCTCTCCCACTCCTCTCCTCACCCCTTCCCTCCTTCCCCCAGCTCCCTCCCCCTGCAAGTGTCCAAATGTGCAGTATTTGCAGAGTGAGCGAGTGTAGACATCCACACACAGCAGCGTGAAGGAGCCAGAAGGAACTGGACCGGGACCTCTCATGTGGGAAACAGGCACTCAACCACTTGAGCCACATCTGCTCTTCTGTCTCATAGTCTGTTGTTGTTTTTCCTAGCCAAACTGTATCTAATGTTATTAAAGATACTTTTCATAAACAATTATGGCATTTCAGGCAGGACATGGGCAGACAATCGTTAACAGTATACAACAACTTTCAAACTCCCTTCTTCAATGGACTACTCAAATCAGAAAGCTAATATAAAACCCAATGAAGTCTTCATGTGATGTTATGAACAGGGGAAGTTTAGAGTGAGGGTTGACATTTCACATTTAGCATGTTGTTTAACAACTTTTCACTAGCCGACCCTGACTTTCAGGAAATGAAATGAGAACAGCAGAATTATCCACAATCTGAAAAAGTAAATCACTGCTTTTTTGAGGGATGCTATTTCCATGGCATCACTGGAAAGTCCAGATTGCCTGACATCCTGGTAACCAATTTTTTGGGGGTCAGGCCCCAACAGGTCTCTGGGTTTAAGGAAGTCAAGTGTATGCTGAAGGCAGAGAGAGACAAGAAGTCATGAGGACATGAAAACGAATTTTAGTTTTTCCACACCACAAGCATCTGTGCCACGGTGAATAATGTTTATCAACCTCAGGGATTCCCTTCTCCTGGGAGTAAAGAGGCAGTCTCTCAAAAAAGTAGAGGGGAAAGGTGTTTTTTCCCATATCAATCCAGCTTCAGAGACATTCTATTAGTGACATTTGCCCCTTCCCCAAAAAAACAACAATGAAATGTTCTGTGTGCTAACAACATAGCTTAAAAAAAAAGTAAAACAAAATTCTGTATTTTTATAAAACTTGATAAAAATACTATTCCAAACTGTACAGTCACCAGAAGAACACAGTTAACAAAAATACACACACTTCACTTGGCCTCTCCCACACCTTCTGCTTTCTGTGCCTGGTCTGTTTTGGCATCTCTGTTTTCAGCAGGGTTATTCCCATCCCTGCCAGCATCAGCTTTCCCTTTTTCCCCTTTGAGTACCTTCCTCCCTTCTTTGCAGGGGCCTTTTTAGGCTTGGCGTCTGGCTTTGGAGGAGCAGGTTTAGGAGATAACTTTGCAGATCTTCTCTGTGGTTCGTCCTTTACCTTGGCTTTATCTCCTTTCATGTCCCCTTCAGCCTTTCTCTTGGGTATAGTGGCGGCATAGGGACGTGGGCGCTGGACGCAAGGATGCAGCTGCGCTAGGGCTTTGTTCGGTCAGGCGAACCTCTTCTTCTCACACTGCTCCTGTCTCATAGTTTTGAGCTTTGGCAACTAAGATCTCCCTCAGGATGAACCTGTTATAACTAAAAAATTAACAGATGTGCTAACTTACTGACTTGTATTTTAAACCATTGCTATTCTTCTATTTTGCAATGTAACCCAAAGAAAATACCAATGACTGTTATAACTTACTGAATTAAAACCTCAATGCATGTTAGCCTTTTGACATAGCCAGAAACGAATATCTGTAACTGTTGTAAATCACTGAACTGGAACCCAGATGTCTAGTTTCTTTAAGTGTTGCTACATTTTGAAATTGCATGACTTGACCCTGTAACTGGACAGTGATGAGACAATTCATTATTATCTCCACTTGTATCACCTTATCTTATTTTCCTGCCCTGCAGTGGCGTGTCCTTGCATGTGGTGACTATCTCTAACCCCGTTATCATCCTGAGCCTGCCTGACTTTGAATGCTATAAAACTTTCTCTAGTTGAGGAGACAGATTTATGGCAAATAGGTCTTCTGATATCTTTGCTTTGAGTTTAGAAATAAACTCTTCCTGTGTAGGAAAAAAAAAAAAATCCTGAGAAGGCTAAAGAGATCTTATAAAGCTTATGGTTTAAAATGATAAAATGTCCTTAAAAGTCTCTATAGGATCTCATAGTACTTTACTCATGTTTAATTATTATTTCTTTAAAAGGATGGCTTTTTGTTTCTTGTACAAAATCTGTTCAAAGTGGGCAATTAAAAGTATAGTTTGAGAGAAATGATGTCTGTCCTGGTCCAATGACATCACAAAGAAGGGACATAGAGGGAGATACTCTTTTTAAGAAGACATCAAATGAAAGTAGTCTATAGTACTGCAACAACCATTATTTTGAGTAGCTCTGCTGCTGTAACCTGCTGTTACTTCACTCTTTTCTGAGACTTGCCTTTCATGTCTCTTTTGCTTGCTTGGTTTCTAGATATTTCACTCTCCTCCCACGGTAAGGCTGCTTTCATAAGCAGAATTCGAATGTTTGAGTAATTTTTTAATGTTTTGTAGGGAGAATAACATGCAATATTAATCTATTAGGAACCTCCTGTGCTTAAAATTTTTCCTAACAAATATTTCATTCCTGAAGGAATGAATTAAACTCCTCTCAAGTATATCAATTGTATCTTTTAAACAAATCAATTTTATTGATACATATTAATAGAGCATAAAATTTATCCAAAGTGTATAATCAATGGTGTTTGGTATAATCAAATAGTTGTATGTTCATCACTTCAATCATTATTATTTTCATTATTTCAATAATAGTAATAATCAAAAAGACAACAAACAAGAAAATTCTTCACCTCTCAATCTCTCTTTTCCCCCTGCTGTACATAGCTGCTACTTCTGGCTATTCTTGCACATTTATTCATTTGTTTATTAAGCATACTTATTGAGATATATTCACATACTATATGATCTAACCAAAGTATGTAATCAATGGCTTTTAGTATAATCACAATGTTGTACATTCATCATCTCAAAAATTTTAAAACAATTTCATTACTCCAGAAAGGAAGACTCCATGCCCCGTAGTATTCCTTCCTGAGCCCTACATAACCACTAATCTCATTTCATCTTTATAAATTGATTTATATTTACATTTTATATAAATGGAATCATATAATATGTAGTACTCTGTGCCTGGTCTCCTTCACTTAGTATAATGTGTTTTTTTTTTTTTTGTCTGATATTAACATTTTGTAGTATTAACCTACATTTGTTCAGTTTCAAATGTAAACAATCTTATATATGCAATTTTACTCATATTCATATTTCACATAATATATATATTTCACCATATATGTAGTTCAAAATAGGGCAATCATACAGTCAATTGTATTTAATATATAGGTATTGATTCTTTCTGAAAAGATATGTGAAGGAGGAGGGTATTATAACAGGAATAAAGCAAATCTATAAATTGAGCATCACAGAAAGTTACTTTGATCACTGTAACATATACTCAAAATATTAATTTTAAATTGAATGTCACTTTGGTATTCAATATGAAGGTTGAGGAAGGGAGAATTTTGAGATAAAAGTTGAAAAATCTATACCTATGTTCTGGTACTGTCTTTGCAGATCCACCTGTATAACAACTCAGGAGAAAAATGTTTTTTTTTTAATCTGTAAAATAGAAATATGTGACTCTACAGTTTATCATGCCTATGCTCTCTATAATACATCACTATTCATTAAAATATTGAAATATTTTAGGAAGTATCGAGTTGAGTGGGAAATATATCATTATTATTTTGGCTAAGTTATAAGCTACTCAAGAGCAAGAACTGTGTAACAATGTAATATCTTTTAAGATTCAAATCAAGTACTATTTCCTCTTCTGGTTTGAGGCCTTTGATGAATTGTTTCACCATAAGAATTAATTGTTTCTACCTCTGAACTATGAAAATTATATGGTCCTATGATAATAAAAGATATCATAGTTTATGCTATAATTATATTAATACAGTTCTGCTTGTTTCCTCAACTCTAGATTGTCAAGCTCTTTGAAGTAAAGAATTATGTCAAATTGTCTTTGAAGATTTCTTTGGAATTTAGGTGGAGCTAAACAAATGTTTCTTGAATTTAATTTGCATTATCATCAATATCATTATAATCCTCCTCTTCTAGAAAATCTATGCTTATAGAATCTGTCATTTCCTGCTGATTGAACTTACATATAATTCTGTGTTTATTTTCTCTTTATAGGCTATAGTGTGTGTTTAGGATTAACATAACATGCTCACTGATAATCCAGTTAATTTACTTTATGACAGACAGACATAATTTCTGAATCAACTTAAATTTGTTGGGTTACACATTCAATTAAAATCTAAGAGGAGACAAGATGGCGTCAGTTTAGGAGGGCACTCACTGACTAGCTCTCTGAGGATGGCCAATTGTGGACAGGGTCCTGCCTGGGGGTCTGTGTTGTGGACGCATGGAACAAGAGGCTTGGGACATTGATCTGCAGGCAGACTGATGGCGTGGACTGATAGGTAGAGATTCGTGAGTTTTAAGCCAGCCTGTGGTGGTTAACACAGACGGCTGAGCCCCACCCTCAGGGAAAAAGGCTGGTTTAAGTAGCGACTCCCGCACGGCAACCCGGTGTGAGGGAGCGTTCTCCAAGAGAGGGAGGGTTCTGACAGAAGGTGGAGAGGGGTTTACCTTTTGTACCTTCTGTGGCTGCCTGGACCCCCTCATAGCTTTGGGGAGCAGATAAGCTGGCTTGAAGCAGCACCACACTGAGGGGAGAGGCGAATCTACTGAGGAAGCCTGATTTACCCAGCAGCCCGGTGACCCTGAGGCTTCGCTCCAGATAGGGCAGAATCAGCCAATTTTATCGCTCTGCACTGACAAGCATCAGAGCTTCAGCTCCCCTGGGGAGGCCAGGAAGTGGGAAGTGCTTGATTGATTTCCACAAGCCTAGTTAGGGTCACCTCGGTGAAGAGGGTGGTCTAGAAGAAGACTTCTTTTGGGTCCCTTATCTCACCAAAAAATAAAAAATAAAAAGAAGACAGTCACTTTAAAAAATGAATTCTTCTTTTTAATTTAGTTTAATACCTAAAATCTGCCTCAAAACCTGCAAATAGAACCCTGCAGAGAAATTGATTGATAAACACAATCTCTGAGAAGTTCCACAAGGACCCTTAGAAAGAACACCGTTCCTCCTTACCTTTGTTTCACTGCTTGCTTATGTGGTTGTTTGGTTTTCCTCTGTTTATTTGTTGTCTCTTGCTTTTCTTTCCTCTTCCCCCACCCCCGCTTCTTTTTTCCTTCTTTTTTTTTCTTTTTAATTAGGTGCTGCTAGCTTGTCTCTTCTTTGATGTGCTTCTTCTTCAGTGATTTCCCATTCTCTTTCTATATTGATTTTGCCTCCCAAGCTATCTATTCCCCTTCTTCATCTTTCTGCCTTCTGCATTCTGTTGTAGTTCTTACCCACCACATTTTTTCATTATCCCACAACTTAAGGGTATCAATTTCTATTCTATCATTCTGTTTTCCTCTTTTTTTATTAATATTAACTTTTTACTTTCAGAACTTTCTTCACTCTCTCTCTCCCTCCTCATCATTCTAGCCTTCTAAATCATTATATATATATTCCTCTATTTGGTTTCCTAGTCCATTGTAGGTACTCCACTTTTTTTTCCTATTACTCTACACTACCTACATGAGTTAAATATTCATTTCACTAAGTCTTATTTGGCCCCTATTCTAACTTTTATCACTATTATTATTATCCTTCTTCCTTTCTCACATCTTTCTACTCCTCTGGCCCTAATCTTTTGCCTTCAAGTTAACATAGAAAGAAGCAAGGAAATAAAATAAGAAGAAAAAGTGTCAAAGAGAAAACTTAACACACACACAGAACCACCAGCTAAATAAAACTCTAGAGCAGAGAGAGAAGCTAATCAACTGAATAAACCCATCAAGATAAAATGATGACTAGAGGGCAACAAAAAATTACAAACCACAATGAGAAACAGGAAGACATGGACCAGTCCAATGGACAAACTAAAAACCAGGAAGAGATGCAGAACATCGAACAACTAATCAAAGCTTTCCAAACAAATATCATGGACCAACTTAATGAAGTGAAATAAGAGATTAAGGATATAAAGAAGACACTGGGAGAACATACTGAAGAAATTGTAAACATACACAAAAAGATAATGGATATGATGGTGATCAATGGCACAACCCAAGAAATAAAAAAGATGGTGGATTCACATAACAGCAGATTTGAACAGGCAAAAGAAAGAATTAGTGATGTGGAAGACAATACATCTGAAATCAAACAGATAGTAGAACAGATAGACAAAAAGATAGAAAAAATCCAGCAGGGACTCAAGGATTTGACCGACAACACAAAACACACAAACATACATATTATGGGCATGCCAGAAGGAGAAGAGAAGGGAAAGGAAACAGAAAGAGTGTTGAAGGAAATAATGACTGAAAACTTCCCAACCCTATTGAGAGAGATGGATGTGCAGATCCAAGAAGCACAGCGAACCCCAAACAGTATAAATCCCAACAGGCCAACTCCAAGACATATACTTGTCAAAATGTCCAATGCTCAAGACAAAGAGAATATACCCAAGGCAGCAAGAGAAAAGAGAACCATCACATACAAGGGAAGCACAATAAGATTAAGTGCTGATTTCTCATCTGAAACATTGGAGGCAAGAAGACAGTGGTATGACATAGTCAAAGTACTAAAAGAAAAAAAACTTCCAGCCATGAATTCTCTATCCAGCAAAACTGGCATCCAAAATGATGGAGAGTTCAAAATATTCACAGATAAACAGAAATTAAGAGAGTATGTCAATAATAAACCTGCACTTCAAGAAATACCAAAGGAAGTTCTACAAGTTGAAAGGAAAAAACAAGGGAGAGAGAGTAGGAGGAGAGTTTAAAAACACCTAAAAAGACAAAAACAGAAACAAAACAACATATGACATATATTAACCCAAAGAAGATATGGCTGAAGTAAGAAATTCGTTGCGAGTAATAACATTGAATGTTAATGGATTAAATTCACCACTCAAGAGACACAGATTGGCAGCATGGATAAGGAAATATCATCCATCTATATGCTGTCTACAAGAAACCCACCTTCAACCCAGGGATTCAAGGAGGTTGAAAGTGAATGGCTGGAAAACCATTTTACAATATTCTAACAATAGCCAAAAAAGGGCAGGAGTAGCTATTCTAATATCAGACAAAATAGACTTTAAATGCAAAACTATTGTAAGAGACAAAGATGGACACTGTATTTTAGTAAAAGGGGTACTCTCTCAAGAAGAGAGAACAAACATAAACATTTATGCACCTAATTGTGGTGCCTCAAAATACATGAGGCAAATGCTCTGGAAAAACTGAGTGGAGAAATAAAAGCCTCTACAATTATAGTGGGAGACTTTAATACACCATTATCATCATTAGACAGAACATCTAGACAAAGAATCAATAAAGAAACAAAGACTCTGAACTATACATTAGAGGACCTGGACTTAATAGACATATTCAGAACATTACACCCAAATACAGCAAGATTTACATTCTTTTCAAGGGCACACATATCATACTCCAAGATAGACCACATGCTAGGCCACAGAACAATTCTCAATGAATTCAGAAAGATTGAGATTATACAAAGTAATTTCTCTGACCACAATGGAATGAAATTGGAAATCACTAAGGGCCAGAGAAACAGGTTAGGCACAAAGATATGAAATTTAAACAACACACTCTTAGACAATCAGTGGGTTAAGGAGGAAATCTCAAAAGAAATCAGTACTACCTTGAAACTAATGAAAATGACAACACAACATATCAAAACCTTTGGGATACAGCAAAAGCTGCCCTGAGAGGGAAGTTCATAGCCATAAATACATATATTAAAAAAGAAGAAAGAGCTAAAATTGAAGACCTAACTGCACACTTGGAGGAATTGGAAAATCAACAACAAAATTAATGTAAAGGAAGTAGAAAGAAGGAAATAACAAAGATTAGAGCAGAACTAAATGAAATAGGGAATAAGAAAACACTAGAAAAAATAAACAAAACCAAAAGCTGGTTCTTTGAAAAGATCAATAAAATTGACAAACTGTTAGCCAGACTAACAAAGAAAAAGAGAGAACAAATGCAAATACACAAAATAAGGAATGAGCAAGGTGATATCACTACTGACCCCACAGAAAAAAAGAGAACTGTAAGAGGATACTTTGAAAAATTATATGCCAACAAGAATGATAATCTAGAGTAAATGGACAAGTTTCTAGAAACTCACAAACAACCTACATTGATGAAAGAAGAAATTGATGAACTCAACACTCCAATTACAAGTAAAGAGACTCAGTCATCAAAAACCTCCCAACTAAGAAAAGCCCAAGACCAGATGGCGTCACAGCTGAATTCTACCAAATATTCTGGAAAGAGCTAACACCAATTCTGCTTAAGCGCTTCCAAAAAATAGAAGTAGAAGGAATATTGCCTAACTCATTCTACGATGCCAACATTACCCTAATACCAAAACTAAACAAAGATACCACAAGAAAGGAAAATTACAGACCAATTTCTCTAATGAACCTAGATGCTAGGCTCATTAACAAAATACTTGCTAATCGCATTCAACAACATATCAAAAGGTTTATACACCATGACCAAGTGGGTTTCATCCTGGGTATGCAAGGATGGTTCAACATAAGAAAATGAATCAATGTAATACACCACATAAACATATTGAAAGAAAAAAATCACATGATCGTCTCTATAGATGCAGAAAAAGCATTTGACAAAATACAGCACTCTTTCCTGATAAAAACACTGCAAAAGATAGGAACAGAAGGAAGCTTTCTTAATATGATAAAGGGTATATATGAAAAACCGAAAGCTAGCATCATCTTCAATGGTGAAATCCTAAAAGCCTTCCCTCTGAGATCGGGAACAAGACAAGGATGCCCACAATCACCACTCTTATTTAACATTGTCTTAGAAGTACTTGCCCGTGCACTGAAGCAAGAAAAGGATATAAAAGGCATCCAGATTGGAAAAGAAGAAGTAAAAAATTTCATTATTTGCAGATGACATGATCCTATATGTAGAAAGCCCTGAGAAATCTACAACAAAGCTTCTAGATCTTATAAAGGAGTTCAGTAATGTCGCAGGCTATAAGATCAATGCTCAAAAATCAGTAGCATTTCTGTACACCAATAACGAGCAATCTGAGGAGGAAATTAAAAAAAACAAACCATTTACAATAGTAACTAAAAGAATCAAATACCTGGGAATAAATTTAACTAAAGATGTAAAGGACTTATATACAGAAAACTACACAACACTGTTAAAGGAAATCAAAGAAGACTTAAATAAATGGAAGAATATTCCCTGTTCATGGATAGGAAGACTAAACATCATCTAGATGTCTATCCTACCAAACTAATCTACAGATTTAATGCAATCCCAATAAAAATCAGCACTATTTTTTAAGGAACTGGAAAAACTAACTACAAAATGTATTTGGAAAGGTAAGAGGCACTAAATCACCAAATACATATTGAAAAAGAAAAATGAAGTTGGAGGTATCACATTACCTGACTTTAAAACATACTACAAAGCTACAGTGATCAAAACTGCATGGTATTGGCACAAAGATAGACCTACTGACCAATGGAACCGAATTGAGAGTTCTGATATAGATCTTCACATGTATAGTCATCTGATAGTCGACAAGGCCACCAAGCCCACTCAATTGGTAGAGAATAGCCTCTTTAACAAGTGGTGATTGGATAACTGGATATCCATATCCAAAATAATGACAGAAGAATACCATATCACACCTTATACAAAAATCAACTCAAGATGGATCAAAGATCTAAATATAAAAGCCAAAACCATAAAGACCTTGGAATGTAATGTAGGGAAGCACCTACAGGACCTTGTAATAGGATATGGTTTCATGAACTTCACACCCAAAGCACAAGCAGCAAGAGAAAAAAATAGATGAATGGGATCTCCTCAAAATTAAAAACATCTACACCTCAAAGGACGTTATTAGGAAAATAAAAAGGCAGCCTACCCAATGGGAGAAAATATTTGGCAAGCATATATCTGATAGGAGCCCAATAACCTGCATATATAAAGAAATCCTACACCTCGAAAATAAAAAGACAAACAACCCATTTAAAAAATGGGCAAGTGACCTGAAAAGACACTTCTCCAAGGAAAAAATATAAATGACTAAAGAGCACATGAAAAAATGCTCGACATCACTAGCTATTAGGGAAATGCAAATCAAAACTACAATGAGAGACCATCTTACACCCATTAAAATGGCAGCTATTAAAAAAACAGCAGAATATAAGTATTGGAGAGGATGTGGAAGAATAGGAACCTTCATCCACTGCTGGTGGCATTGTGGAATGGTCCAGCCACTGTGGAGGACAGTTTGGCGGTTCCTCAGAAAACTAACAATAGATCTTCTGTATGATCCAGCAATTCGACTGCTGGGTATATACCCAGAAGAATTGAAAGCAAAAACACAAACAGATTTATGCACACCAGTGTTCATAGCGGCATTGTTCACTATTGCCAAAGGTTGGAATCAGCCCCAGTGCCCATCAACAGATGAATGGATAAACAAAATGTGTATATACATACAATGGAATATTACTCAGCTGTAAAAAGGAATAAAGTGCTAACACATGGAATAACAAGGATGAATCTGGAAGACCTTATGTTGAGTGACGCAAGCCAGGCATTGAAAGATGAACAGTATATGACCTCACTGATTTTAACTGAAGAAAGTGAGCAGTCTCTGAGAACCATTGCCTGAAAGATAGGTTAACAAGGGAGAGAAAGAGAAGAGTAGGTTGTGAGCCATCACGCATATGGACATATTCTATGGTAAAGGAGTATAGTTTCATATTGAAGGATAGGACAGGTGGGTAGTGATATTACTGGGTTTGGTGGTGCAGGGTTGACAGGTGGGTAGATTAGGAAGGGCAGGTTAGAATACCCAGGGCATGTAACTATGAATCTTGTCATACAATGAGTCAAGACAAAGGAGTGTCTTGTGCCCCAGGGGGATGGAAAGGAAGGAACAGAAAAGATCAAACAGGGGGTATTTAGTGGTCATGAGAAATGATTTTCATTATCTTACGGTAATGGACACAGGACATGGTAAATATCATCAAGAATTATTAAACTGTACTGTCTAAACTGTCAACTATACTGTAAACCATTGACAATGTTTTGTAGCTATGTTTCACTATCTGTATAACAGTTATAACAATGCTACCATCCACACACACACACACAAAAAAAAGATTTTAATATGGGGTGAGGAAAGGGGAAGGAGTTTGGGTATATGAGAGACTGTAGTATTCTGTGTGTGACTTTGCCGTGAGCTAAAACTTCTTTGAAAATTAAATGAAAATTTGGGAGACACTGGGGAATGAGAGGGGGAAGGTGCCATGGTACAGACTGGACACCCGATAAGGCAACGATAAAAGGAAAAAAAAAATTTTTATTTTATTTTTTTGTTTTTTTTCCAATTTTTTGAATGTCCCAATCCATTAATTATGTTTTATTTTTAGTTTTTTTTCTGAGTTTCCATGTATTTTATCTCTTTCATTTAAGCTTATCATTATTATTTCATTTTCCTATTAATTGTATTTGGTTATTATATGGGCTTCATCTTCAAGGAAGGTTTAGATCATGAAAGGTTAAAATGGGGGCTGCAGAGGATCATTGGTGGGGGGTACTAGGGATGGGGGATTCATGGGAGGAAGTTCATCTGAATATACAGGAAAGATATATAAAATTTTTCAAATGACAGGGGGTGGGACATGGTCATGGTGGGTAGCCAATCACTTAATAAATGAGGGAATACTGCATTTCCAGCCTGGAGAGCTCTGCTACATTCTTCAAGGGAGCAGCAACAGTCCCCCGAGTGCAGGGGCAGCGTCTGGCAAAAGAGGAAGGTCCACTGATGGGTTCTTGTTATTGATGACTAGCCTTATGAGTCCTTGCTCTTGTAATTGAAACTTAGCCTACTGTTATGGGGTGCCTAAGGGTTGCCACCTGAGTGCCTCCTTGTTGCTCAAATATGGCCTCTCTCTAAGCCAAACTCAGTATATGAATGCATTACCTTCTCCCCAGTGTGGGATATGACTCTCGGGGATGAGGCCCCCTGACAACAAGGGATTAATACAAGTGCCACCTGGCAATACGACTGGAAAAAAAACCTTGACTAAAAGGGGGAAAAGGTAAGGACAAATGAGTTCATGTGGCTAAAAGACTTTAAAGAGAGCTGGGAGGTCATCCCAGAGGTAAAGCTTACACACACCTCAGCAGGATCTCATAGATCACCAAAGTGGATATCACCCCACACAAAGGGACTCCTGAGGGCTTTGGAGATACCCAGGCCCTATATAAGGGGGAATAGCTCCAGAGATTGATGCCTAATCAGTGTGCTATACTTTGGAATCTGTGCTCCTGAGAGGGACAGAGTTGGACTCAAATAAGTCCTCCCTGCACATGGTCCATCAGTCCCTTCTATTCAAGCCTATATGTGATGCTGGAGTTTGTAGGTGTACTTCCAGAGACTGGAGCCTCTGGCCTGCCCATGTGCCAGCTGTGCCTAGAATCTTGGTGGCACTGCAATTACTACTTTACAGCTCAATGGACTCACCCGAGTCACCTGGTGAGGAGACGATGATGGCCAACCACCATCCCAGGGAATGGAGAGAGCCTGCAGCTGCAGGCAGGATAATCCCATCCACTGTATCCATGGGGTATAAGCCCACTCTCAGTTGGAGGTGGAGTGGACATCACCATCCCAGACTCCTCAGGACTGGGGGAAGAGCTATGGACTAGAGTGGACTTACTGGTATTCTGTTGTAGACATATTGTGATTCAAGCAACAGAAGAAATTATAACAGTGAGGTGGAGCCAGTGGCCACTAGACACTTTCAGGGCAGGGGAGGGAAAAGCAGTTGTAATACAGGGGCTTTTTTAGGACTTGGGAATTATCCGGAATGACATTACAATGACAGATATAGGCCATTTTACATCAGCATATACCATGCAGAACTGTGTGGGAGATAGTGTGGTCTACAATGTAAACTATGGTCCATGCTTAGTGGCAAAGCCCCAGGATGTGCATATCCATTGCAGGTGATGTGCCACACTAATGAAAGATGTTTATGTGGGATGTTATGGGAGGTGTGGGAGAAGGGTAACATGGGAATCCCTGTAATTTTTGTATAACATTTATGTAATCTAAGCATCTTTTAAAATATATATATATATATATAAATAACATTTATGTAAGCAAATGCACATATATGCATATGTATTTATATATCATTTTACAAATATTGGTTGTATTGTGAAAATTTTGATTTTTACCCACAATAAAAAAAAATTAAAAAAAAAAATCTAAGCCTTGGAATTGTTTGCTTTCATGATATTAGCCCCCTGAAGGGAACAACATCAAAAAATTATAATTTTTTAATATGGTATTACTATAATTGGAATCATTTTTCCCATTAGTCTCTTCTTTGTTACCACTTTAGCTTGAAAATCTATTGAAATCTCTTGTAAATCTATTGACTGTGATGTACGTAAGTTTTTGACAGGCCAATTCCAAGAGATTTACAGTTGCTGTCTTTGAGTTTTCCATGTAAATAATTATGATGTATGTAAATTATGATTATTTTTCTCTCTTTTTCTTCAATATTTAGGCCTGACATTGTTTTCTCATTTAGTTGAATTGGATAAAACTTCTAAAGATCTGTAAAATAATAGTGGTGAATGAGGGTATAATCGTTTACTATCTATGTTTAATTATATTGAATGACTTTAATGACTTATAATTGAAGATGAGGTTGATTTTTGACCTGAGAGAGTATGCCCTTTCAAACTAAAGAATTATTATCCTACTAAACTTTTTTAAAATTTGGAATCACCATTAATTTTGATCATATACTATTTTAAAATCCATTGAGATCATCGTATATATTTGCTTCTCTTTTCACCTACTATGTGAAAACTATTTGTAATAGTATACTTGCTAAACATTTCTTACCTATCAATATTAAAGGCTTCTTGATATGTTCTATTATTTTGATATATTCCTGTATTCATATTTATAATATTTCATAACATAGATACTGCATCTAAGGTATTTTTTCATTTTCTAACTACCATGTGCTTCAATATTGCCATCTTTAGCAAAGAAGAACATAAAGATACAACTTTCCTGCCAGCAAGAAACTTTCACCAACTATATATTTTAGGGTTAATTCAGACAACTTCAGACAAAAATATGAATTATTTTTTACCACAGTTGTAAGCATCATGAACTAATTCAAGACTCTCAGGTATAATCTAATTCACTACCTAGGTTCCGGAAAAAAAAAAAAAAAAGAAAGGGAGTACATGTACTTTTATTATTATTTAATATTTTCCCCTGAAAATCCATCAAAGTATCACATTCTATAAGGAGGAGGCAGCAAGATCTGGTCTCCTAAATGTTGTAAGGAAGAAATTGACTATGACAATGATTGCATGATTAGGTTTTTTTTGTTTGTTTGTTTGTTTGTTTTCAGTTCCAACCAAAATCTCTATTAGTATCTTTTGTTGGATTCTTGTTGAAACATTTTGGTATCTGAGGTGATATGTATTAGAAAAAGAGAAGGTTGATTTCAGCTCATAGGGATGAATGATATGACTATAGAAATTCTCATTAAGAAACTGATTTTTGCTCTGTTTTTTAAGGTATAGAAAGGAAATGACCTAAAGCATCTAAAATGGGATAGTAAAGTTTTAATTTAGAATGTAAACTTAGAAACAATATATGTCCAGCATTGCTGTTTAGCATTTAAAATAACTCAAACTCTCTCATTAAAAATCAAAGAACGACAACAACAACAAAAAAAAAAAAAAAAAAAGAACACCTGAAAAGACTTTTATTATAATGCTGCAAATATATAATATGTAAACATTTGTCCCAGTTCCATTTATTCAATGGTGTCTTCTAATGTGTAGATATAACTACATATAAGTATTCTTTCCAGACTTGGGTATTTAAAAATTTTAGGCATAATAAAAGATATCTAGTAAAAGACATCCTTTAAATTTTTTTTTTGTTAACATTATATCTGATTTAGTACTGATGTAATTATCCAAAGAACTGCAACTGTCATAAGAAATTATCTAAATAAAAGTAAATTTCTGCCTTTCATCTCTGTGCTTGAAACTGATATATATATAGCCATATTGTTACATGGATACATTACTAGAAATGATATCTGATATCTAATAACATTATTGAATATTTTTTACTTATGTCTGTGTCTTCTTAGGTATCCATCCAAAGAGTCAGTTAACTTTTCTAACTTTTCTTTTATTTAAATTGTAATTTATATGAAGGACTATTTATATAAATTTTCTGAAAAACTTTTTATATAACTGTGGCAGTTTGAAATTATTTTATGAATCCCCAAAAGAGAAATATTAAGTTTGTAAACTAATCTGTTCCTCTGGGTGTGATACACTTTGATTGCATTAAATTCAGTTGAGGGACCTTTTATTAGATTACTTGATAAGATCACTTTAGGGCTTTGGATTGGACTAAGTCAGTGAGGTGTGACTCAGATTGAGTCCCCACCCTCTTGCTGGGTCTGGGGTCTGATATAAATAGACTGACAGAGAGCAAAAAAAAGGTGGGGGGGAGGAGACAGCACATTTGATTCTGCAATGTGAGAGAGAGAGGATTGTTTAAGTATGAAGCCTCCAAGAGTCTGGGCCCATTGAACAGTTCAAGAGGAGACCGACCTTCTTATATGCCTGATAGTTTACAGCTGAACTTGGGAAGAGAGCAGAATAGCTGAGACAGATTTAGGAGTCCCAGAAAGAGACAAGTCCTATGCCTGCTTGCCCACAGCTGATCTCCGGGAGACAGTAGATTCTGGAGGGAAAGACAGGGACCTCACCTGAGGTCTGCAGCTGCTATCTTCACCACGTGGCAGACAACAGGATCATCAGTAGCTGACTTTGGTGGCAAAGCATCTCTGCTGATATCTTGATTTGAACATTTTATGGCCTCAGAACTGTAAGATTAATCCTAAATAAAATCTTTATAAAGCCAATCCATTTTTGGTACTTTGCATTGGCAGCCCTGTGGAAAACTAAAACAGCTGCCAAACCTAAAAAAACTGTAGTTATGATACAATATCAGCTTTTTCTGATTAAATAACTCATGGTTTTAATAATGGGCTTCAGGTGAAATAGAACTATTGTCAAATGATAATCTTAGGAGTTCTATTTGATGAAGGGGAAACAAAAGTATTTAAAAATATTACCACATACATAAAACCTCATGCTAAACCACATTTTATTTATTTACCATCATAGTTGTGTCCAAAGATAATTCCATGGGATTTACTTAAAATTTGTAAGTTTTTGTAAGTTGTGATTTACTATTGAGCTTCATACAACCTAGACGTTAGACTTAAAAATCTTTGAATTTGAATTCAGTGATTTAGCTATTTTTCGTAATTAAAATAATTACATAATAATATTTTATTAAATTAAAGTAGAATCTAACATTTAGATGAGCAATGCCTTATTTTGATATTAACACATTGTTTTTCATAAATTTAAATTATTTTATATTCTATTATTCACTTAGATAATATTATCTAATAATATCTATTGTTTGAGTCTTTTATTTTTTATAAGGTTTTACTCTTTACCTTTATATTTACCTAGGAGCATGAAATCTAATTAGAACTAAAACAATTTATGAATTAATGTGCATATAAGTACCTAAGTGGAAATTGACAATACTTTGAAGAAAATAATGTAAATTTAGAGTTTATAACTATGTTAAATAGTTATTTGATTAGAAGTCACATGATATTTCTTATTTGTATTCTAACCTATTATTGGAGTTCAGTTTTTCATACATATTGTGACAGTGAAGCTTAGTCATTTATTCAATGAAATATGGCTAAATCTTAGCCATATTTATATGGCAGGAATTCCTTTAACATTCTCTCTAATTTTCATGTAAAATTCATGTATGCACCATATTATATAGTAGCTCGGGCAATGATTCTCTCCCATTCCTGCAGGTTACAAAATAAATAAACTTTCCATAGGACCACTGAATTAATTCTAAATATTCAGAAGCATCACTTTGTTGATAGTTTTGACAATTTCTGTGTCAAAATATGCAACTTAACATTGAATCTTTGCCAGTTTTATTTCCTAATATATGCAAAGTACTTAGAAGAGACACTGACGCAGGTTTGATACTCACATACTTGTTGAAAGGGATTTCTTTTTCTTTCCTTCTTTTATTCATTGATCTAACATGCATTTTTTCATTGCCCCTTTGTTAACCAGACCCGATGTTAATCTCTGTGAATATAAGAAAGACGTAAGAACGCATTCTACTTGTTATTTATCTGTGAAGTTGCATAGGATTATGAAAAAAGGCAATTATTTTTTGCTTTATTTTACTAAAATATTACACATTCAAAGAACAGAGTCCTCTGAAATTGTAAAGTTAAAAATCTGAGTTACACTTTATTTCCAACTATTTGAAGGGGTGAATCTCATTATATATTTGATAGAATTTCATTCATATACAAGTTAAAAGTCAAAATAACTCATCTGCTTATAATGCTTTATGTACTGAAGGTATAGTAATTTAATGTACTCTTATAGTTTGATCCTTCAAGGAAAGAAGAAGCTTTTAATAAGAAGCTATATTACAACTCAAGCCATTAATGCCATACTTTATTTAGTCCCAACTCTCATAATGGTATCTATGAACTTCTTTGTTCATTATTTTTATCCTTGCTCATACATAGCAAGCAGCTATGTATGTCCTTTTTTCCTGTCTGACCCATCAAGTTATACATGGTTGATCTGAAGGAGTACTTGACAGAAAGCCTTCAAAAATTCCTGAGATCCTTATACTGATTCAGTGGGTGGCAAGCTTTCCTCAGACTCAGGCTCTAGTGAAGATGCTTCTAAAACAACAACAAAAAGCCAAACTATCTAACATTTCCAGCAAAAGGGAAGATCAGTTATGCTTTATTCCCTCCATGGATCAAAATGCTGCAGTGTAAATTGTTTGCTAATAGATGGAGACACTTCACATTGCAGTAGGCTAGCTCCAGACAGCATAACAATAAATGCAGCAGTCAATTCCGTGTCTCTTTTCTCAGAAAGGTAAATACAACGATAAGCAGATAAAATTAAGAATAGAAAGCATCTTCTTCCAAAGGGAAGTTAATCTCACTCAGGAATTTACCAAAAAGTTAAAGCAGTCATGAAAAGGAGAAGAAATTCGAATTTGGGGTCAAAACCCCCATTCATTAAACTAGCTAGATGAACATGGGCTAATGCCAAGCTCTATGAGCCTTTACTTCTTTCACCAGCATGGGCCTTCTGTAGAAGTATAAATGAGATATTTTACATTGTAAAGTCAATTAGTAAAATATGGTGTCATTATTTTCCTGTTTAACAGAATCCAATTGTGGCTCCCAAACACACACTACAAAGTGAAAGGAACTTTAATGGTCATGGGTATTTTCTGAAAAATAACCCAGAGACTAAGTAAAATATTAATATTTCTTGGTATGTCCTTTTATGACAGATCTCACTGAACACAGTGTTTTTCAGTCAGCCTATGCTTTGCACACCGAAGCGGAGAAAAATGTCTTCTTTTATTGACACATTTCATTCTAGTAACATTTACTCTTACTTTATTATTAAATCCTCTCCTAAAAATCTTCTAAAAGCAACAGTAAAATATAATTAATTAAAAGTGAATAAAGTAATAATATTATAAGTTAAAGCCTAGCAGTAACAAGAAGTAACTATTAAAAGGGATATAAAACCCTAGAAACTTTAGATTAAGTAAGCTATCTCAAACAGGATGATTTTTTCCATCAAGAAATTTAATTCTTATGGTATTCTTATATATTGTAAAGATCTTTGAATTATAGAATGTGTTATGAATTCTTTGTGCTTTTCAGAAAAATTTAAATTTACATTTCTGTAATGGACATGAAGGAAATATTATTAAAATATGAACACATGCAGGCATTTTAAATTGATATGTGCAAACA
Source organism: Tolypeutes matacus (assembly GCA_026826555.1). Lineage (NCBI taxonomy): Eukaryota > Metazoa > Chordata > Mammalia > Cingulata > Chlamyphoridae > Tolypeutes > Tolypeutes matacus. The sequence goes on from JAKSZT010054416.1 coordinate 27,902,909, forward strand.
TACACACATGCATGATCCTACTTTTCCTCTTTCACAATATTTAATCTGAATCTTGTGGATAATGGTGGCTGGTTTGAATCTTTTATGGACTGCAGAAAATTATGTTCTTATGCTAAGCTATTCTTGTGTATGTGGGACCTTTTGGTTAGATGCAATTAAAGGACCAGTTGATCATATTAGTTTTGATTAGCTCATTTCAGTTAAGAGCCTTTGATTAGATTGCAGGACCCACGGTGAGTCCTAATCCTCTTACAGGAATCCTTTATAAACTGAAGACCAACAATCCACAAGCACACAGAAAGAAAATGGCTGAAGCAGAGAAACCCCTGAGATGCTGAGAGAGAGGTCCCAGAGGCAGGAGCCTGGAATCAGTGGAGCACAGAGGCATGGAAAGAGGCCCCCAACAGGCTGAAAGAAGTGAGGCCTGGAGGAGAGGGGAGAGATGAGACATATGCCTGGTCACCCACACCCAAGCTCAGGCAAAAAGTAAGACTGATTTTAAAGCTAGAGTGGAGAAGAAGGCAAAGACCCGGACCAGGGACCCCAATTGCATCTTGCCATGTGGCAGGAGTCCAGGATCACTAGCAACTGACCTTCGGTGAGACAGCATCTCTGGTGCTGCCTTGATTTGAACATTTTCACAGCCTTAGAACTGTAAGCTTTTAGCTGAATAAATTCCCATTATAGAAGCCAGCACATTTCTGGTACCTTGCTCCCAGCAGCCTTTAGCAAGCTAAAACAATGGGTGATATATTTATCTTTCTATATTGGAGTAAAAATAAGTTGGCAAAGTTTTTACCCCTCCAATAGCATGCTGAATTATTTCAAAAACATGTTAGACTAGGATTTTTTTTAACATATTCTCAAACATAAGATGTATTCTTCATTTGTTGTATGGAAAAAGTGAGTTCTCTGACTTGCTGCAATCTGTGATCCACGCTAGAGAAATATCCAGTTGTTACTCACTGGTCCAGGAGTGGGGCCAATATTCTTAATCAAAGTGTCAATAGATAAGTAACACTCGGAGAAATATAAATAAGCGTGTACATCCCTGAGTGGATCCAATCACTTTGCCCAACTCTTTTTAATAAGACCTGATGTTCACAGTGTCTACTGATTGATGTCCTGGGAACATTGCTGCTGAGGAGCTCTTGGCTTCATTGGTCCATGTGTCTAGTAACCTCAGCAGTGTGTGCATGGTTTGCCTCTGTCTAGTTTTACACTCTCTGTAAAGAGAAAATAAACGAAGATTTCAAGTTTAAATTTGCATATCACCACTCTGATCTAATTGTAGAGGTCTTAATAAACAATTTTATATACTAATGAATTGATTCCCACTCTTTAGTCTCCAACTATGCCCCAACACACACACACACACACACAAAGCCCAGACACAAAATGCTCCAGGGTGTGCAAACAATGATAAGACTAAGAAGATCATAATACAGGTCATGCCCTACAGAAGTGATATAATCGAAAGGAATGTTCCTTAACTGAATCTAATCAAAAGATCCTATCTACATGCACAGAAATGGATTGACTTTAAGAACAGGATTTTCTGGGGTTCATAAAAGACTCAAACTGCCACAGTAAGAAATCAAACTTTTGCTTACATCATACTTGCTAATGTCCTATTGGCTAAAGCAAATCAGAAAACCAAGGTCAAAGGTAACAAAGGAAGTAAACACAAAAGAGTATAAATACTAGGAAGTATGGTAAATTGGAGGCCACCAGTGTAATAGCTTCCCACAGTTGCTGTTCACATTCAGAAATAGCCTGGTTAGGAAGTGAATTTATATAGCAATCATCATCCTGAATTACTGAAAGAAATTGTTTGTGGCTGGAGTACTGAAAGGAAAGGAAATATAATGTAAGAGAATGACGTAGTAGATAGAGCCCAGATTGTGTTAAGTTTCATAGAATATGATAAAGATGGGGTTTTCTATTGTTTCATTACTTTAATCTGAGGAACAGTGAGAATACACTAAGAATTTTTTCAGATTTTTGTTTGGAAAAGATAATTTGTCTACCTGTGGAGAACAGATTAGTGGGGGCTCAGATGCTAAGAGACCAAGTGAGAAGTTACACAGTTAGTCCAAATGAGAGATGATATTATCATGGAATGAGCAGTGTTGGTGATAAACATGGAGAAAACTGTAAGGTTTTGAGAAATAATTAGTATATACCAGTAGTCAATGCAAGAACAGATTAAACATGGGAGAGGTAGAGGGATGAAAGAACAACTCCAAGTTTGTGCAAATTTGTGGCTGACAGTGCTATTCTCTGCAGTAAGCAACATGGATGAGGGTCAGATTTGTTCACTTCTCATCAGTGTAAGTTAGAGTTTCCGTTGAGATATATAAAAGATGTCAAGTAGCATATTATTATGGTTTTTATACCGATGATTTCTAACTGCTACATTTTGTTCCATTACTTTTACATACCACATTTTGCTAACCATTCCTCCCTTGATGCACAGTTAAATTGTGTTCGGTTTTTCATTAAAATAAATAATGCTATGATTAGCTATCTTTGTGCAATAAATTTCTCCATTTTCAGATTATTTATTAAGGCAAAATTCTTGAAATAAGGGTTGCTGTTCAACCAGTACTAAAATTTTACATTTACTGCATACTGCCAAATTGTTTTCCAAATGATTATACTTATTTATATATTGTCACTAGCAAAACATAGAAGTGAATGGCTAATTTACCCTTGCCCTCAATGGATATTTTAAAGTAAATTTGTTATTTAGTAATTGAAAATGGAGGTTTCATTTGTATAACACTTTTATTATATTTTCAATAAGAAAATACATTTACCTTCCAAAAAAAGGAAATAAAATTAACAAACATTGATAAATCTGTAGAGACAAAAAATTATATTATTGGTTGCCAGGCATTAGGAGAAGAACGGAATGAGGAGTGATTATTGAAAAGGTAGGGGATGTTCTGAGATAATGAAAAGTTTTGAAACTAGAGAGAGGTGTGCATTATACAACATTCTGAATAAATTCCACTGAATTCTACACTTTAAAATATTTAATTTTATGTTATATGAATTTCAGCTCAATAATAATTTTTAAAAAAATTACCAGGAGGAAACACACACACACACAACCTACATCTCGTATCCTAGAGATAAACAACATTCATTCTGAAGTACCTATCAGCTTTGTCCCTTGGACTTTTCAGATAAATGAATAAATACATTCCTTATTTTCCTCAAGCTACTTAAATTAGATTTTAGTCACTTGCGAGTGAAAAAAGTCTTAATCAATACAAAGACAAAAAAAAAAAAAGAATCATTTGTGACAGCTTCTATTAAATACTTAAGACAGCATCCAGATGTGTCTTTTCTCGTAAGCTCTGATTCACCTTTAGGGTTAGATTGAAGACAACTTTTGCTGAATCCTGGGCCCTTCTTTGGCAAGGGTATGTGGTGCCATGGACAAGCCCAAAAAGCCACCGCCTTCACCCCATCACAATGTCTCTATTAGGAGAGAAAAGAAATTTTCTCTTGACCTCAGTCTAAGACAAATGTTTTGGGATTTCAGAATGCTTAATATAGCTTTTCCAAGATGGACTGAGAGTGATGATTGCCTGTTTTTATGGTGAAACTGTCTCTCCTGAGAATGTTGCATCAGACTCCGGCCCCTAAGGGGCAATAGCTAAAGCAAACAGGCATGATAATAACACTTCCCTCGAAGTCTACGTCATCATCTTATTTAATACTCAGTCTTATTTTAAAACAATATTTTTTTCATTTCACTTGATGAGGTATAAACTTAAATCAGGATGCAAATAACGTAATAAAAATTAGGGAAGTGGATGTGGCTCAAGTGATTGGGCTTCCATCTACCATATGGGAGGACTCGGGTTCGATCCTAGGGGCCTCATGGTAAAAGGCAAGCAGGTGGGCCAAGCACGTGCAGCAAACCACGCAGCAAGATGATGATGCAACAAAAGAGAGACACAGGGGAGAGTCAAGGTTAGATGCACCAGAAACTAGGAACTGTGGTGGCGCAAGTGACAGGGTGCCTCTCTCCCACATCGGAAGTCCTAGGATCAAAGCCTGGAGAATAATAAGAAAAAAAGGCAAGAAACAGACACAGAAGATCACCCAGCCAATGGACACAGAAAACAAGCGGGGGGTGGGGGTGGGGGCAGGAATTATACACACTGGCATTTTGAATCTTTGTGGATCTCAGAAAATACTGTTCTTAAAGCTAATTCATTCCTGTGCATATAAACCTTTTGTAGGTAAGGCCTTTTGGTTAAATTACTCAGGTAAGGGCCTTTGATTATATTACATGATCCAGAGTGGGTCTTAATCCTCTTGCTGCAGTCTTTTACAAGGGAGGACTAAAAACTAACACATACAGAAAATAGCTGCAGAGACAGAGAGGAACCCAGAAGCTGAGAGATAATGCCCCAGGAATGAGAAGCTGAAAGCAAAGGAACACAGAGGCTGAGAGGTAGCCACTTTAGCCAAAGCTAAAAGCAAAAGGCCTGGAGGAGAAGGGAGAGATGAGTAGACTCTGCCATTCATATGGCAATATGCCTGATCGCCCACAGCTGCAGCTGAGGGAGAAAGGATCTCCTTATGATGCCTTGATTTGGACACTTTCCTGGCCTCAGGACTGTATGGTTTTAACCTAATAAATTTCCATTGTGAAAGCCAACCCACTTCTGGTAAATTGTTCCCAGCAGCTTTTAGCAAAACTAAAACAAACCCACATGAATTACATACATGACTTCATGTCAGGAAAGGGCATATGTATGTGTGTGTGTGTGTGTGTATAATAGAAGAGAAGAGAGAAAAAGAGAGAGAAGACAGAAAGAAGATAGAAATAGAGAGAGAGATATATCCTTTCCTCTCCTGATATAAATATATATCATATATATATGAAAATATATATCATGTATATAAATAGAAAGACAGAAGGAAAAAGGATATGTTCAGAGTGAGAGAAAAGATATAAATAGATGAAGATATGAAGATATATTTGTATATGTTATTCTGACCCATAGTCCCTCTGTATGAAAGTATTGTTAACAGATTTTTTTGTACCTTTACATATATCTTGTTTTCATGCTTGTCCAATTCTTTTGACCCAAAAGAAATCATACTATGCCTACTGTTTGGTAAGTTGATTTATTTTTTTATTCAAAGAACATTTGGGATTGATTTGTACATCATTATATGTGGAACTTTCATAAACTTTTTAAGTAACTGCTAACTGCAAAATTATTGCTTTATCTGATGTGCATAAGTTTTTTAACCTTTTTATTTTAAAATAATTTCAAACTAACTAGAAATTTACAAAAATAATGGTATAACAATACAGAGAACTCCAATATACTCCCTACTCAGATGCCCAGATTTACTTTGAACATTTTGCCATATTTGTTAAATCATTCTCTCTTTCCACACCATCTTTTTCTATCCTCAATTTATATCTATCTATGTATCTATCGATCTATATCTATCTATCAATCAAATATATGATAAATATATTCTCTCTTGACAATTGAGAATATGTTGCATATACTGAATACTTTAACACTCAATACTTCCATGTATATTTCCTAAGAACAAGGATATTCACTTAAGTAACAACATTAAGTTATCAAGTTTAAGAAATTTAACAAAGAATACAGTCCGTAAATTTTTTGTATCAGTTTCTTATCATTGGACATTTAAGCTGTTTCCATTTGTTTTTGGCTTTTACAAAAAGGCTGTCATGAACATCTTTGTTTCTAAATATTTGCACATGTGTACAAATATATTTGAAGGATAAATTCATAAAAAATGGCTGAGTCAATGTGTATATGTTAAAAATTTAGTTATAGATTGACAAGTAACTCTCCTGAAGAAGCTGCATGAATTAAATATTCATTTTACAGTGTGAGTATTCACAGTGATATGCTTGTAAATGTTTAACAACTGGTTCTCTGGATTAGAAACAAAACAAACCAAAAACTACCATTTTTGGTAATGATTGACAATTTCTATGATGTAAGTACTCTTCCTGTTGCCAGTTTCAAGCTAGCAGCATGATGTCACTGAAAAAAAAAAAGTTGAGTGAAATTGCACATAATGGGTTCTACAACCTGTTTAGAGCTGACTTCAGCACATCACTGACCATGATTCCCTATGACACTTTTCACATTGGGTGCTATCCAACTCTTAAACCTTTTTATTTGACAGATGAATGGAGATATACCATTTTACTTTTAATTTCTTGCATTTAATAACAAATGAATAGCTTATCAGGGGTTAATGGGTTGTTTCTTTTTCTGATTTCTGACTTTCCATGCCCTTTGCTCCATTTCTATAAGATTGATTTAAATCACTTTTGTCTGTTGTAAGGAGAACGTTCTTTTTCTTATATGTTTTCAATATGTATCCCATTTGTCATTTATCTTTTAACTTTTATTATGATTTTGTGTTTGTTTGTTGCAGAGTTTTACATTTTAATGTAATCAAATATATCAATCTTCCTTCAGGCTTCCAGATTTGTGATAATAAAAATGAAAACATAGATAAATTTATGAATGCCTTTAAGTATCAGTTTCCTTACTTGTTCAATAGGGGCTAAGGCTAGAAGATATTTCTTCTCAGCTTAAATAGAATACAAATCTTTACAAACATTTCTACTTTGGTCTTTTTTAGGTGGGTTATTTCTCTGAGGATCATGGCTTAGAGTGAAAGAGTTCCCTCAGTGAAATAATTCACCATTAACAAGCAATACTTGAGAACAAACCTTTGGTTGTACCCCGTCCCTATTTCTTGGCAAATGTATTAATATGTGGAACTTTCCCAAACAAATTGCTAGATTCTTTCTTCAAGTGAAAGCAGTGGCTGTGTTGTTATGGCTTTAATTGGCTCAGGATGGACTTTACCTCATGGATGTATTTCGTATGTCCAACAAGAATTTCTATTGTTTGTGAAATCTCACTAAACACTTCTTCTCTAGTACATACTGTAACTTTTTCCCAGATAACTCTCCTATAATTTTCATAAAAGAAAAGCAAGGAAAGATGTAAACATAAGCAACTTTCCAATCATGATTTATTATCAATTATAAATGAACTGTTATAGATGATGGGGACACAAGAAAATCAATTGTTTCTTTATCTTCAAATTCATACTCTGTTTTTCTTCCAGGATATCAGGATAAGAAGACCTTAGATGCAATATGATGGGCTATATTATACATCATAAATAAAATATAGCCACAAGAGAAAATATGTATTTATATATATATACTATTTATTATATATACTATATATCATTTATTTAGATACAATCCTTACTCAACTTGCAAACTAATCTGGTTGTATTTGGAAATGTTCATAGTTTTGGAAATAAAATGTATTTACTTAAGAATAATTGTGGTTAGGTTTCCAGCTGAGTTCATAAAATTCTACTTAATAAATTAAATATCCAAAAGAAAAATATTGAATGTGATTGTAAGGAACAAAATTTGTACTCTGGGAAATTAAGGAGTAGTGGATGGAAAGTAGTAGCTTTCTGGTACCATTCTCATTGTTGCTACTCAAGCTTGCTGAAGGCTACAGTTAGAAAAAATGAATGAGGCAGGTATCCACAGCAAGAAGTGGAGAAATTCAAGCCAGCCTTGTCCTTTACTTTACCCATTCCAACTCAGAGCTGTGAGTTGATCAAAAAGCAGAGGATCTGAAAGCAGTGAAGTTTCCTTTCTCTTTTCCTCAGCATGCCTCCCTCTTCACTCCCACTGCTCCAATTCTACCACATTAGATCCAAAATTTTAATTCACTCTGTAAGATAAGAAAGAAACAGGCTAGTGCCTATGTGATTAGGTTCAGGGGAATAAAGTGCGTCTCACAGGGAGAGGAACTTCAGTAATTAGGAGAAAGCTGAGGAAGAAGCAGAGATTCTGCAAAGCAGACAAGAGGGAAGAGAAGTCGCTTGGTAGTCCATGAAAACAAGTGTTTCAAAGGTTTTTGAATGTCATATAAACACAACTGACGGTGCTATAACATTGATTAAGCAAGTTTATACTTTTGCTTCAACCCAAACTTTTGTCTATTTATCCTAAAGATATGATATCTTCATTTGCTTATTGAATATTATTTGTGTTTTGTCCTCAATAACAGCATGTTACAGAATGAGATACAAATAAAAAAATTGAGAATTTTAAAAGTATTTTAACGTCCATTTTGTACAATCTTTCACCAGATTCAGGAATCTAAAAAGTCTTCAGAGTCAGTTATTCAAAAAATCCTTGCATAATTTCACTCATAAGACAACTTCTCAACAGGGGCTGTGCTAACCCTCAGCAGCAGCAAGCGAGACTGTAAAGTATTGGGGTACCTGGGTTCTGGAAGCAGATTGTTTTGTTTCAGCTCCTGGTCTCACTGCTCACAGGACCTTAGGCCAGGTATTGGACCTCTTTTATTTTAGTCTCCTCACCCCATAAAATGAACAAAATAATAGAGGTTTTTATCTGCTGAATCAGAAATGCATGTAAAATTATTAGAACATGCTGGAACTTCCATAAAACTCCATACATTTCAGCTACTTTATGAACTATAAATAGATGAGTAAATGATGTTTATTTAACTAAAATATTTCTACTTTGATGTTCAACTAATTCTTCTATTTGTGAAGATTTGCTGACAAAGGATGGAAAGGAGGCCTATGAAATCTCATGATGGTATCACTACCTTTCTCTTTTAATTCTGCATTACCATATATTAGCAAAGTAGGAGATGCCTCCAACCTGCTCCCCAGTACTTTCAATGTAGTGCATAAGGAGGTTAAGTAGTATAGATATTGTGCCTAAAGCTAAACTCACATTACAAAATCATTCAAGTTCCCCTCACCCCAGGTCATTTTCTGACAATCATTATAGAAACTATTAATTCTAAAAATTAGGGAGAACTATTACAAAGAAAAAGCACAAGGAATAAGATTGCCACATTTTTGTTAGAGAAGGTAATCACATTTTCTTATTTTCTCATACATACAATGATAGTCCACATCAATCAATCAACATTTAAAATGTCGCTAATATCTCAGAGAGCTACACACAACTTGGTACCAGGGAGAATGTTTGGAGGCAGATTTGGCCTTAAAAACAGCGCATTAATCTCAATATATCGAATGTACGGTATTTGAGATCCTAGTAGGAAGTATATTATACAACATTTTATGATTAAAGAGAATGCAGGATGCGATATGCAATGTCAGCCAAATCACTGAGGTAACACCAAGACAGCTGATGTAGACCAGGATAATTTTGTGCCCTTTTCTGGTGAAATAGCTCACACATCTAAATAATCCCTTTTTAAACACTCCCATCACAGTATTGTTCTACCACTTTTGTGGCAGTGCATAGGTTTTCTTCGATAGGGCATAGAGTAGCAAATATTGACAGTGACTTTGCTTGCATCATTTTTGCAGGTTAAGAGTTGAAGTCTTTTCTTTATTAACTAGTCCCCCTACATAAGTTTATTGATATCAGGGGCCCTCAGTTTTACCACCAAACCTTTTCCTTATTTTGATTCGTTGTTTTTTTTATTTTACCTAAGACTTACTAAGTATTTCTTCCACTACACATATTATTCTGTTACACTTGTAGTCCTCCAAATTTTCAGATTTTACATGGCTATCTTACAGTGTCCCCATCAAAATCCAAACTTCATCTGTTTGGAGAGCAATCATCCTCACTTTGTATGAGTCATCATTTATCTGACAAGATGTAGTTGCTCTAGTATGATATGTCTTCATCCAAAATGGATACTTCCTAGCAAGTCATTTATTTTTTAATCTTCCTTTCACTCCAAAATTAAGAAAATCCTTGTGCAACAAAATTCTTCACCTTCCGGTCAAGACATTCAATATCTCTAGATTATGGATCAGGGATCACAAAATATTCATCTGTGTCTTGTGTGGCCAGCAATATGTTTTCAAATATTTTGAGTTTGAATATTTTTAGCATGTACTTTTGCAATGAGCATAGTTCCCAAATTTTCCAAGCCACTTCAATTCAATAATACTTGTGTGGACCTGAAAATATACAAACTTGAGCCCCATTGGCTAGGACTTCCTGCTGATCTTTTAAATATATTAATTCCAAAGTGAATAAGCATGCAAATTAGCCATGGTGGAATTAGTTTATATTTTATAAAACCTGGGCTACATAAACATAGTCTCCTTTCACAGTTCCTTTTTCCACTCACTTGTTGCTTCATGATGAATCTCTACTAATCACTTAGCTACTTTCAGAATTCTTTTATGGGTTATTTCTTTATAGGTGGAAAGAAGAAAATAGAGTATAGTGAGGCATTCCTAAGGGCCTCACCTTCTCTAGTAGGAACAACAGCTTGTCTTTGTCACTGGTATAATTTATGACCATCTTTGGCAAGAATATAAATAGAGTACATATCCTGAATATCACTGCAACCATTCCCTCAGTGGTCTCATGCCACTAATTGTTTTTCTTTTAGCTTCCTCTGGGAATTCCACAGATAAAGTAGCATAGAAAAGTGTTAAATAAAATAAAATAAAATTCTTTAATTGTATTTGCTCGCCATTAGCTCACTGAAGGACCAGAGCTGCACTGGCTTCTGACAGCCTTCTCAGCCCCACCCTGTTCTTATTTGCCCTGCCTGGGCAGCTTGTCTAATAAATCTCTTGCATGGCTTTTTCCATCTTGAAATCTGCTTCTCAGGAAACCTGAGCTTATACAACTTTTATGGAAATTTATCTCAATCCATCTCTGAGGAAAAAAATGCTAATTAAGATTATAAAAATATGTGAGAAGAATGAAAAAGAACAATGTTATATTAGTGGAAATGCATAACACTTCACCTGAGATACTCTAGGAAATAAATCAGAGATTCTGGTTAAAAGTATATATTATAAACTTGAAGAAATATTTGCATTGACTGAATTTTAGAGATTATGCAAACAAGGTGTAATTAAGAAAAGGTTTGTTAGTACATAGCTGGTAATTTTATAGCAATGTCGTATAGAAACCTAAGCCACAGAACAAAAGAAATAAGACTGCTTGTCCTTTTCTTTGGAAATGTGTACGAAATACCAAATGTTAAGAGGAAAAGATTAAAAGCACCCCTAAAAATTGCAGGTTTTATTATCACCAGTTCTATCTTTGTTCTGTCACCCCTGCTACCTTAACTAATCCACACTCTTTTTCCAACTAAACTTTGGATTCTTATCTGAGCCACAAACTGTTTGGAAACAGTAAGAGGAGCAAAAATGGACAAACCACATAAAGTGATATTCTATCAGGAAGGTTTAAAGCCCTTCTGTTTCCATTACCAGTAAGTAACAAGCTGGGCATAAAACATGCCTTAAGAAATGCCACTTGCTGGATTAATTTCTCCTACCTCCATTGAGAAACAATCCATATCAGGATTCTGATTACTGTTGCTCAGAGAAAATGTAAATCAAGCAGTCCTTGTCCCAAGCATATTTATAATCCCAAAACAGGAACATTAATTGATCTGCAAGAAGTTTTTACTGCTCCCATGAAGTCAAAAAACAAAAGGAGAAATTCATAAAATTGTCCAGTTGCATATGGATTACAATAAATCAAGCACAACAATATTCTTTAATACAATAAATTTGGGGCAATGCTTCAATATTTATTCATCAATTGTAACAAATATACCACACTATCGTAGGATGCCATTAATAGAGGGAGATGTTGGAGTGGAGGGTTAAAGGGGACTCCCTTATACTTGATGTAAATTTTCTGTAATCTAAAACCTCATTAAAAAGAAAGTTTATCATATTTAAATAAATAAATAAATAAATAAATAAATAAATAGCATTGCAAGCAAAAAAATTGAGGGCTTTCAAAAAATATATAGCTATTCCTCTCAGATTATGAAAAACGCAACAACGGGAGTATGGAAAGTAATCCAAGCAGAGGAAATGCAATGAGTAAATGAAAGAAACCCAGGAGAATTTGAGATGTGTGTCTGGAAACTCAAAGATGTTCACTTGGACTGGAGTGAAAGTTCATGAAGAGTGGTTTAGGAAGTGATGTTGGAAAGTCAGTGAAGTACAATTTATGGGAGATGCGGAATGTTACAATAAAGAGTGGAATTTTCATTGTCTAACCCAGTTTTTTCCAACCAGGATGAGGTGTGTACCAGCATTCCCTGAGGAAGAACTAATGGCTTACAGCTGAAAATTTAGTGTGTGCTTTGTTTGTTCATAGGAAGTTATCACCCATTTATGAGTTTACTTTCATTTAGGTGATTTGAGGAGATCTCTATCTGGTGACCAGTATACTCATTCAGTCCTAAGACATATTTTGTTTGTTCAAAGTATACTTTAAAATATTTCAATAAAGTGACCATATTTTTAAATCGGGACATTACAATATCAAATAAGAATGTCTGTCATCTCTTCAAAGTCAAAGGAAATTAGAGGGTATCATTACACTTGGCTAGCTTTCAATTTATAAACAGCAGCAGTTAATAGAGCTGGCTTGAGCTTGCCTTGATTAAGGAACACACTAGTTTACCAGTTCTCCTTAATTGCTCCAGTGATGTACCTTATGTTCCTAGATTTATAGACATTGAAACCTCCTGCATCAGGCAATGGAGACTCAGTTATGTTCCCTAACACATAAGCTGCAGATATATTGGTCCAAATTGAAACAGGGATGAAGGAAATGAACACTTTTACTATTAAAATAGGGAGGGTAAGACTTTTATAATGATAAAAGTAATAATTCAGAGTAGAGAATGAAAGCAAAAAGTTCAGCAGTTAGAAAAATTTTACTTCCGAAGAAGACAGGATTCAGCAACTAATTGAATACAAAAGGTGAAAAAGTCAAGTATGATGCCAAGAGGTAAGAATGATAAACAGGTTTGAACTTTTGGATAACTGTTTAAATATTCAGAACTGGAACTCAATAGATGAGCCAGGGATAAACATGAAGATTTGAAAATCATTTAAATGGCAGTAAAAGATTAGGATATTAAATTAGACTAAATTTTCAAATAAATGAATAATAAAAGGAGATTCAAGATCAGATCTTTAAAGAACACCTAGAATTTCCTCCTCCAGTAGGAAGAAAAGGAGGCAAAGGCATGAGCAATCAAGAAGGCAGGAAAAGAGAAGGGTCAGGAACCCAAAGAAGGAGACAGTCCCAAGGAATTCACTACTGTGGACTGTTTCTGAAAGGTTAAGAGGTAAAGGACTGAGGAAAATTATTAGATTCAATGAATTACCATTTATTATTTACCCTGTGACAATTACTGCAGTAAGTGATTTACATCCATCCATCCCATTTATTTATCATAACAGCCATATGAGTTAAGTGTTATAGCCATTTTGCTTGTGAGAAATGGCTACTTAGTAACTGTTTCAAAGTATAGATTCAAACTCAGATCTGAATTTAAAAGCCTGTTTCTTAAACCCCGCACTGATCCACAGAATTTGTGAATTTCCCCATACCTAGGTAAGCTGATTAAGAAATTAAGGTGTGAATAAGTAGTAAGAAAATAAAGCAATCTTTTGAAGCAAGTGGTAAATGAGAAAAAGGATAAAAGCTTGATGGAGAAGCAGGGTCAAAGAAGTTGGTTGTATTTGCTGTTCTTTCTTTTATGTCTCTGAACTTGCTTTTATGCACACATTGCTCATTTGGGTGTGACCCTAAGGCTTTGCCAGTTTGTCCTTGCTCCTCTTCTCTGTTCTTCCTTTTCTGTCTGTGCTCAGACTCTGCTCATTTCAAATATAACTAAATTTAACATGCAAGTGCCTTTTCTTGTTTTACATTACTTTAGCTAACATTTATTAACATTTTGTACCTTAACCAGAGCACCCCAGTCTTCTCCCAGAAATTAAGAGAAATTGAGGGTTGAGCTTTTCTTATTCAATTTTGAATAGTGCAGTTTTGGCAAGATGCATTGTATTCTTCATTAATGGGATAACAGTAAAATAAGAAAAAAGATTCTGAATACATGCAGCCTTTAAGGAGAAGCCCCAAATCTAATATCAAATGCAGATTTTTAGCTCCCAAGGAGAAATGATATTAGAAGGAAAAACTTTCCAAAGTAGACTCCTCAGAAAAGAAAATGTGAGGAAGTAAATGAGGTTTAAGGGGGAGAAAGTCTCTTGGGGAATGTAAAGCCTGAGGAAAAGAAAAAAATAAAAAAAGCTGCAGCTAAGATACACAACAAAGCCTGTTGTGGTTTCTGTTGCCAATACTTACCCCAAGCCATACAACACAGGCATGAAGCAGGGAAACTAGCGACATCATGACATTTAGGGATGTCCAGCTCTCCAGCTCTCCCAAATCTCACCAGAGTGAACCTCCTACAACCACAGGAAAGGAAGATTCTTTTTCAGCAGAACTTAACCTCTTCCTCCTTGCCCCCAGCTTCTCTGCTAAAGAATCTGGAACAGGAAAACCTTGCACAAATTGCAATATAAATGGATGTTTGCTTTGAAGAAGGCAATGTTTTTGAAACCTAAAAAGGTAGAAGATAGATGTAGTAGTTAAGGACATATGAGCAGCTATAAAAAGCAAACCCCTAAATATTTGTTATTTAACAGAAGAAAACTTTATTTATTTATTTATTTACTAAACAGACTAATTCTCTTTTTCCTTCCAGGAGATTGTCCTCCAAGTATTGACTTAGAGAACTGGCTAGAGGTTGCAAATATTCTCTTCAACACATTGCTTCCAAGGTTGCCATGCTCTTCTGCATCAAGCCACAGAAAGGGAAAGCAGGATGACTGTGCAGGAAAGGTTTTCATGGGCACAGTCTAGAAGTGGTGTTTATTACTTTCACTGGAATTTCATTGGCTGACATGGCTGTAGGTAAATACAAAAGAAGCTGATAAATGTGTGTCCAAAACAAAGTGAATGGGTATGGCAATTAGATGCCAGTCTCTGTCACAAAGGAAAAAAACAACAATATTTTAAAGGAGTCAGCAGTACTTTTTGAATTAATGGAAAATATTAATGGGTGTTTTGTTTATGCAAAAGAAAAGCCAAATTATAGGCTGTCGTGGAGTTATTTGAGCTCAACTATTATGCACGATAATGTAAAATTTTGCCTTGCTTGTGGATTATTTACATCTCTAAAGTTTCTTAAGATTTTAACTGGAGGTGGGTAAGAACCTGGGAGTAAGAAATCACCTTTTCCTCCATTACTGCAGTAATGTGGAGAGGATGAAGGTAGAAGTCAGGTTTGAAACATCAATATTCAGGGAGATAGACTGGCCCTTGCAGGAGAATGGGCAATAGGTGAGAGAGAGCCAGAAGGTTCACCCTGTAGAGACATCATTTGTGGTGTACAGGAGAATTTATAGCCCCTGCCGGGTTGTAACATTTTCTTTTCTGAGTTGTAATTTCTTTCTGCTATCTCTAAGTTTTCACTAAAGTTGGGTTTAGAGTTATAGCTTAGACTAAGCGGAGTTGGTAGAACTAAAAGAGAAATCTCTTCTCATGTTTGGGGTGAAGAATTATAGGCAGACTGATGGCAGGAAGAA
This sequence comes from Tolypeutes matacus, assembly GCA_026826555.1. Lineage (NCBI taxonomy): Eukaryota > Metazoa > Chordata > Mammalia > Cingulata > Chlamyphoridae > Tolypeutes > Tolypeutes matacus. Next base: position 27,918,440 of record JAKSZT010054416.1, read on the forward strand.
AAAGCAAGTAACTAGGCACTCTGCAGGGGTTGGAGCACAAGCCAGTGTCTTTTTCCTAGTGATTTTAACAAGGTCATAGTTCAGAAATACTTTGGCAGTGGAACCCAATAGAAGCCCCAGGCTTTCTGTGGTCACACATCATAGATATACCTAAAATATTTATTTATTTTTAATGTAAAAGAGTTACTCTTTACTGTGGAATATCTAGAGGTTATCAAAGTAAATATACCATCGAACACATGAAAATGATTCCAACACTGTAATTGTATTTAATTTTTTCTGTGAGATTGGATAACACATCTTCACTGTTCTAAGTCTCATTTTTCCCAAAATAGCAAATAAAGCCTAACTCATACATTGTTTTCTGGTATAATAAGTCATATGAATATTCTCTGGGAACTCTAAGGGAATGTACAAGTATAAGAAACAAGCATTCATGCTGTAACTTCACAAATATTCCCATATATTAATATTTTATTGCCTAATAGAAAGGGCAATTTTATTTTCAATATTCTTCTATGCATAAAATTAGATAGTCTTTCTACCTACCTACATCATAAAACTCAATAATAACAATTTCATGTTGAAGAAGAAAAAATGTAGACTGGAAATATTTTTACTTTTTCTGAATGGCTCAGAAAGGAAAAAGTTTGCTTACCACTGCTATAAGGGAAAAAGCCTGTACTGAATCACCAGGCTAAATAGTACAAGTGTTAATTAGAATTGTACCCAGGCTGTTGTGAAGGTTAAAGACTGCTTAAAGCCATGAAAATAGTTTAAATTAAAAAATGGAACTTGCTCTTGCCATGTTGCTCTGTATACTTTCAAGCAGAAAGCACAAAATATTCATTTTAAAAACATTATTGAGTTATCAAAATGCAATGCAAAAATTTGATATTTAGGTAGAAAAGGTCAGATTTAAAATATAGCAAAAGTCTCAAAAACTTGAAATGTTAAGATTCTAGAGAAAGCTATGAAATAATTTTTTAAGTTTTCTATTTGACACACTCTTTCTTATAAATATCAGAGGAATGCAATATTGTGCATTTTGATACAGCCATTTGTAAAAGGTTTAATTTCTCTCTAGGGAGTAATATTTGCAGGCTGGTGGATAGGATGGTGTGTTTAATAGTATGAATTTAAATAGTAAATGCTACTGCTTTGGTAACCTTCGATTTCCTGGAATAATTTTGCATCTCAGGGGTTTTTAACACAAAGATAGATTTGTAAACATGTGTTAAAATATACCCTTCTTCTTGTAACTGTTAAGTGAAATGCAGTGGAATGGATTGGCTTGGCTGTAGAACGGTATGTTTTTTAAGTAAAACAGAATAAACAAATTGAAAATCCAAAATAATAACTTGACAGAATTGCTAAGAAAACTTAGAAGCTCTAGGCAGCAAACAAATATGCACGTAAATTATAAATGATTTCATTAGCAGCTTAGGCCATTGGTTACCAATGGTACTAACGGATAGACTTGGTCTCTGTGATCTCAGAAGGCCAATTTTCTATTTTACAGAAATTGTGAGGTCCTTTATTCCACTTTTAAATGGGGCCTCTCTGTCCCTCATGGAGCTTATAATCTAGTTCTGTATGGATTTTAACATATTAAAAATGCAACTGACCTAAGATTCTGGATAACATCAAAGTTCAGTAGAAAAGGAGAAACCATATGCAAGTTATGCTGGTTTTTTATTTGAAGAAGGTCATCTTCTTAAGGATTTCAGGCAAGGGCTAATATTATTGGTGCTAAAAGGAGCTTAGGGTGACGTATGAGAGTACATTGTCCATTCCCACCCATGTGGTTTGCTTTACAGAATACCAGGCAGAAAAACTGCTGCCTGAATTTTTCCAAAACTCCCTTCCCTGTGTTAAGACAAGCAAAGGTTCTATCTAACATGCAGTTTAACAATGATTGTTATCTTAGTTTTGATGCATAATCTCTATCATTTACCAAGCAGAAGACCAAATAGAGTGAAGGAGCTGAAGAAACACTTGATAATCTGAAGAATAATTGAGGAGAGGGATATAAAAAAGGAAGAAAATTCTGCCTAAAGAAAATAAAATGCTTTTTTCTTCACAATTTCTTCTAGAGCGGTAAACATGCTTGGTTTAAAACTGACAACAGATGTTTCTGGGTTTAGGAAGTATACTTTATCTTTTTCCCTTTTAGGAATAGTAATAGAAAAAGTAAGATTTATGAAACATGGAAGGACAAAGGACATCTTCCTGACTGGCAATATCATGTACAGAGTCCATTGTGTATAATCTTGGACCCACCTTTTGAGAGGACATCAACATGTTTAAAATACCATTTCTCTAGAGGTGCAGCCACAGAAATCTCATAGCAGGCAAACTTTTCTTTAGAAATATGGATTCAGCTTGCAGAAGTGGTGTAATATAAGGAGGATTTAAAGAGAGACAGGAACAGAGATGTTTTCTTTTGCGGGAGTATTTTCTGAACACTTAGAACAGCTTCCCCATCCTTGCCCACCATCTCCACCATTCTTATTCTTCTGATAAACACTCTACTCAATTTTTCAAAATCCCTATTATTCATTTCATCTCCTTTAGGAAACTTCCCTCAGCTCCCCCTTCCTCAGGCTGGATAATGGGTCCTTGCTGTGTGCCTCTGGGTCCTCCAATGCACTGGTGATCACTATAAGGACAGCCACTGTAACTTTTCATTATATGTACTCAGTACCAAAACCTGTGGCTGGTATGAAAAGTGTATTATCAATATTGCAAATATAAATAAAATAATCAATGAATGTGCTTGGGACTGCCTTTTACAAATTCCTTCTCAGGAACTTCTCTGGCACTGTACACATATCACTAACATTGTACTGGTTCTTGCTTTTCATGATGTAACTTTTTTGTATCTCTACAGTATTGGAGATCCTCATGCATTTTTACATTTCTTTCTCCCACAAGGGTCTAGTAATAGCACAGAGTGGAAATTCACAGTATGCTTTAAAACATGTGAAGATGAGTAACACAAAAGAAAACTGTGCATTTAAAAGAGCTGTATTCCAGTCAATGGGTCTGTCCATCTGTACAATTTGCTTAGGAACAGCAACTTACAGTTAATAAGCTCAGAGGAAGGCTACACTTGAGGAGATACTTGGCTTAGTCTTTTAGTCACTGAGAGAGAGTGTTGAAATTCTCCTGTGATTGTGAATCTACCTACTTCTACTCGTAATTGTCATTTTTTAAAAATTCTTTTGCAGTTATGTTATTAGGTTAGAATTATTACACACTTCTGGTGAAAAAAAATCTCTCGTTATCACATGATGATTCCCACTATGAGTGAAGGTCCATTCAGGAAAGCATAATCCACTCTAAGTGGCTCATAATTAGGGGAGTTTAAAGTAATGAATTAGTTACACGTGATGAAAGAGTTGGGATGCTAACAGGGGTTGTTGAGAAGGCCCAGAAATTAGCAACAGAAAGAAGTGACTATCATGCTTAGACTGGAGGGGGAGAGGGAGAAGCCATGGTAGACCTGTACAGCAAGAGCTGTAGCCATTGAGTAGAGGTAGCCACTGGAGGCACAGAGGGAGGGCAAGAAATATCCTCACTCTTCCTTTCCTTCCCCTCTCAGTCTCCAACCAGTGGTACCCTTTGAAGTATAGGCTGCTTAGGCCAGAAACCCTGTACCAAAGGACTCAGCAAGGGAGGATGAGGAATAAATCTAGAGGAAAACAGACCAGATTCATGAACATCCTTGAGAATAAAATATAAAGCATAATTTATCAGATATTGAAAATTATATTTTGGTTAGTTTTTGCTTGGCATAATTTCTCCTTCATTTTACTTGCAATTTTTTTCCCTTGTTTTAGATATGGATCTTGATGAGATACATATAACTGGATTCCTCTTTTGTATTCCTTCTCTAACAATTTTGTCGGTAACTAAAGCACTTTTATTTTTGGAAATATTTGGATATTTATGTGCTTTCCATTTATTCTGCCTTTTCTATGCATTTATTTTCCTTTGATCCCTGCCTTCTTTTGCATTGAATCATTTTTTTTTTTTTTTACATTCTATGGTTTTTCTCACATATTTTGGGAGTTCTATACCTTATTCTTTAGTGGTTACTATAGAAAATTTTAAATCTTCACAACCTAAATGTTAAAAATGCTCAAAATCTGAATATTCATTTACCTTTTAATCCTTGCCCCACTAATAATGTTCGAAATTGAAATAGTATTTTTTTTTCCATCCTTGTCCCCACAAAATACCAGGACATTAATACATTTTAATTCTAATTGCATTTTAATTCTAATTAGTAGTTTGCCATGCTGCTATGACAGAAACCACACAAGGGCTTGGCTTGAACAATAGGAATTGATTAGCTTGTGGCTTTGAAGCTAGATGAAGCCTAACATCAGGATATCAGAAAGGCTTATTTTCTCCCAAAGTCCATAGCATTTTGGTGCTAGCTGCTGGGCAATCCTTGGGGTTCCTTGGCTTGTATCTGTGCTTCCTGTTACATGGGAGCTTGATCCTTTCATCTCCTTTTCCAGTTTCTGCTGACTTCTGGCTTCTTTCTGTGACCTTCTCTAACTTCTGGGTTCCAGTTTCTCCTCCTTGTAAGGCCTCCAATATGTATTAAGACCCTCTGCATTCAGTTGGGCCACACCTTAACTAAACATAACATCTTCAAAAGGTCCTATTTATAATGGTTTCACACCCAAAGGGATGCGGATTAAGATTAAGAACAATTGTTTGTTGGGGTATAAAATTCAACCTACCACATATGGTTATTATGTATTTTAGCTTTATATTATTTTTAACCCTGCATAGTATTACTATTGCTTTGTTTTACTTAGTTAACATTTGTTTGGATAGACCCACAATATTAACCATGTCTTTCTGCTTTTCATTCCTTTCAGACAATCTGATATTAATTTCCTTCTTTTTGAAGAACATTCTGTAGAATTTTATTTTGGTGAAATCTGTTGGTGGCAAGATTAGAGAGTTAATTTAGATTTCTTTACCTACTCTATTAAGTGTGTTTTCTCATTCAACCCCATTTCCAAGAATCTTTTGAATTAGAGCAGAATTTACTGTAATGTTTAAGGTCATATCTTGCTAAATGAATTTACAAATCATCTTCTACTCAATTACATGCTTTACAATAATGGCTGGTTTGTTTTAGGCTTTATCTTTCCCCCATAGGGAAGTTACATAGAACCATTAAGAAAAGGTAATTTAATAGCCTCCATAATTTCCAGTCACCAGGGAAGTGAATGTGGTCCATCAATAATTATGGTGAAAATATCTATTTGTGTCTTAACTGGCATGAAATTGCAGAACAGAACACTTCCCTTAAAGGGTCTGCTAGATTTTCACATGACAACCCTCAGGGCAGAATTGTGAGTCCACTCATGTGTGCAGTTAAATATGGTTAATCTTTCTAGGTAATTGCAGTTGTTTCTCTGACTGCAACTCAGAATAGATAATATGGGATGATTTGGGTACTGGAGGTATTGTCATTTTTTTTTTTTTACTGGTAGTAAAGATAGTCTACTATTAGTTGAATTACCCTTCTCGATTGTGCCATTTGCCTACCCTTGCTATAGGAAAAACAACAAATAAGTCTAGAGAGGCGAGTCTACAAAGTAATTCAAACATATATAATTGTCTACTGTCCAGGAATCATTTACTTTGGAGATAGTGCCTATTAATTTAAAAGGGCAAAAGAAGAAATACCAGTAATCCCTTATTCTTTAACAGCATTTTAGTGTTTATAAAATGGAAAGGAAGTTTTGGTGATAAGACGGCTATATTATTTTTAAGTAGCTTGATCCAAAATACACAAAAACTTGAGTCTACTTTAGTGTCACAGATAACCACATTATGCTTTAACACTGAGAGTTTAAAACCAAAGCATTTATAAGGCCATACATTTTGTTCTTAAAGTAGTGGTAAAGACAATTAATCATTTATTCAAGCATAAATTATTTATTCAAGTATAAATTAGATGATATTGAATTAGGAATGTTTATATACTATAAATATTAGATATACTAATTTATTTCATTTACCTGCCAAGATACACTAGGGTGATAAAAGAAATGTATGAATTTTTTAAAATTTTACAATATTTTTAATTGGCAATTAGATACTTTAACAGATATTTTGTGGTTTATTCAGAACTTCAAGTAATAATAATATGACCAAAAAAAGTACATCTGGCAGAAAATACTAAATTAGGACAATACAGACAGGAGCTATGATTTAACACACTTCTGACATGTGGCAGAGAAGGTTAGATCTCTGAGACATTTAATGAAGTGTGTGTATTTTCATAACAATAATATGAAACTTGTGGCTTCATCCTTCCCTTTCTATCAATGTCAAAGTTCATTTTAAGGGTATCTGAGAATGGAATGGCTTATAATTTGACCATCCTTTCAATATTTTATTTGTACTTAGCTCTCTTGAGAACTTAGCAGGGTCAGTCTGCTATAATCTATATCCAAAGCAGTGACCTGAAACGGTCTTTAAAGTTTAAAGATGGTGAGATCCCATTAGAGAGCAGTGAAAGTCTCACCATCTGTTGGGTCATATTTTGAGTTGGATTAAAAGTGGAGAGTCACCACTTTTTATAGCAAATTAATATTTGCTATAATGCTTCCTTTATATTTATTAATTACTGAGAATTCCTAACTAAACTGTCACCGCTCTAAAATTTTTACTGATTTTGGCACTTTTGAAATAATGCCAATCTGCTTAAATATTTCCTCAAGATATAAAGCAATCTATTTGTCTATCAGGCAAAATCTCATCCATTGCCTTTTCTAAGTAATGAATGTTCAGAAATATGGCATTCCTGTTAAGTGATTGCCTTTTTAGCTGTCATTTACATATGAACACACACATATATACATATATATATAATATGCACATATATATGTGTCTATATGTACAGAGGTATGTGAATGTATATATATGATGGGTTTTGCTTTCTGTATTTGTAAGTTTCTCAGAGAAATAAGTGCAAACAAAATTTAAATAATGTTCTAGGAGCAAGAATGCATAAAATGTTTTTTTAATCTAAATTTCTGTTGAGACCTACCATTAACATGGGAAGCAGTGTTTGATTATTTTCCTTTTGGTTCTTTTTATAGTCTTTTCACTTTGTTTCTCCCCTTTAATGATCATGCCACTGAATTTAATCCTATGTGTCCAAGTTCTCTTGTGAAGATGGGAAGAACATCTTGTAATACTTTTACTGTCAACAATCTTGATCAGTTTTACAGAGAATGAATGTCTTGGCATTCTTACTACAATCAATTAAAAATGACTAGCATCAGTGTCTCGAAAGCTTTTTAGAGAATATTTGGCCAATACTTGTTAATATTAATCAATCTTCTGGAATACTTAAATTTGTATGCTCCAAAAAGAGGTTGAACTTTTTAACATGTCAAGGGCTGAACTCTGTAGATTTGATTAAAGTATGCTGCTGCAAAAGCAGTGTAACTTGTTCAACATTTCAATGGTTTACAACAACAAAGATTTATTTCTTTCCCAAATAAAATGTTCATTAAGGGTCATTTATGGCCCTACAGTATGCTGTCTTTACTTTCATACCCAAACTTAAGGAGCAGCTCACATCTAGGACATTAACAGTCATGTGGCAGGAGGAAAAGAAATTGACAAGATGTGAACCTGCCAGCTCCCTGTGCTTCCACCTAGAATTGGTGCCCATCAGTTCCTCTCAAAGTTAAAACCAAAATAAACCACAACAATACTGTCACAGGGAATATTCTTTTCCATGTAGTATTAAAAATTGTTAAGTAATTTTCTTTTTGTTCTCTCTAGAAAATGATGGGCAACTTTTTAATAAATCTTTATTGCCACTTTCAGCAAAAATTGTTAGTTCAAAATCAAAATGACCTAGACAGGGCAACATTAGATCATTTGAATATAAGAACCAACAAAATAAGTTAATCAATCAATACTTGATAAATAAATAAATGCACTCATAACAAGCCAATTTGTATTACATTTCTTAGGAAAAAAACATTTGTAAAAACAAGGAAAAAGTTCTATTTATCTCCAATTGTCTGTTGCTCACTCTGTCTCTCATACTCGTTCTCTCTTTTACTATTTATGAATACATTCTAAATAGTCTTCAATTTAGAATAAATATATGGATGTTAACGAATCTCTAAACATCAGTATTCTCAATATTTCCAAGAGTATAAATTATATTGCTTTTATAATAAAACCAAGGACTTTGAGATTGGTAATCCATTCTCAGTTTTATTACTTTTCTGGCATTTAATATTTTAGTGGCTTCTCCAAGATAAATGAAATCTCTGATCACTTCTTGAGTTTTTGCTATCCTTTCCTGCTCAGTGAATGTTGTTCCTTAGTTTATATTCTACAGTCACAAATTAATTCTTTTTCTCTAAATGACAATAAAAGGAATTCTGTAGCAATCCCATTTTATAAAGATGAGTTTTACTCTACAAAGTGAATGCATTTCACTAATGATGATTCATTGAACCTACATAGTTAGGAACAATTGCAGCATTTTTCTCCTTGTTTATCCCAATCACTTCTCCAGGTATTCACTGCTTAGCTATTCATATGCATCAAGCTGTCTCTTTGTGTCTCCAGATCTTCCCTCTATGATAACTCCAGCTAATAATCTGGCCCCTTCCCTACCACTTCTAATTTCATCTTTCTTATTTTCTTCTTCCAAATTGATGCATTAAATAACATTTTTATGTAAGAATGCATGTTCATATATTAGAGATGGATCAATTCATGATCTATTGGAAGGTATTTTATATGGATCATGGGAATGAGAACTTGAAGCAGGATCTGTATTTTAATATTCCATGATTTTAAACTAAAGCCTTTGGGCTTTACAATGCCAGTTATTTATAGCAGAATATTTTCCAGTTGAATTGCAAAAGTGTAAATGATGAAACGATTGAGAGTTAATCATAGGCAACCATTAATGAGCACCTATACATATTTTATTCTGGAGCATCTGAATGATTTTAAATCTATTATGCTATATGAAATTACATATTTTTCTTTTCAGGAACTTAAAATAGATAAGAATAAAGACAGAATTTCACTTATCATCTTAAACAGGTATTTTTTTTATCAGAGAAAATAATATTTGAAGAAATGGATCTTTTTCCTTATTTAATGTTATTTTATTATATCAAGATGCAGTATTTCAGAATAATCACTAGCCATAGAGCTATTAGTCTACTGTGGAAACTATAAATTAACAATGCACTTAACCTATTTGTGTTTTCAAGATAAGTAATACACAGAAATCCAGGGACTTAGGAAATTGTGTCTCACTTCTTTTAGTGGACATAGCAAAAACTACAACTGTTTCAAAGTGTGGAGCATAAGAATGGGGCTAAGATGAGGCAAGTAAAGCATACCTTGAGTGCAAAATGTAATTGGTGCCAAGGAGGCACTCACATCATTCTATTCTTGGGCAAAAACTCAGCAATCAAGTTAATTCCTTGATAATTACTTGATAATCAAGGATTCATCAAAATCAATGAATATTTCACACATTATTTTGAAAATCAAACTAAATGCAAAAGTACTCATGATTAACAAAATATCAAAATACTGAATAAAGACAGAATAAGTTACGTGGGCTTTGTTGGTCTTAGGGGAAGAGTTTCTAAACTGGGTCCCTTTAAAGTTATCTTCAGGTAACTTCAATTTCATCCACCTGAAATTGGATGCAGAGCATAGCGTGAATGTGTCTATATGCATATATGCTCCCTTATTTTTCTTGCTAATGACTCTTTGGGTTCCAGCTCATATTCAAGGGAGCCCCTCACCCTGAAAAGATTAGGAATTACTAATCTTATTAATCTCCATGCTGTTACTTATATAAGCATCAAATGTAAGGATGAATTATGGTAGAAAATAAGAAAACAGGAATACAGTTTTTGCCTAGAGTCTAAAACTAACTAGCAATATTCCCAAACTTTTGAGAGAGGCAATGTTAAGAAGCATGGGTTCTAAAATCAGGCAGTATAGGCTTTATATCATGGATTAACTGCTAACTAGCTCTGTGACCTTGTACAAGTTATTTAACCTTTCTATGCCTCAGCTTCCTCATTTAAAGAATGAGTGTAATTTTAGTGCCTATCCCATAAGGTTGTGAAGATCATGTAACTGAATGTTTGTAAAGCTCTTGGAAGAGTGTCTGGCATATTGTAAGCATTATGTAAATGTGTTTATTATTGTTGCTGTTATTATTTGAGGAAGAAAGGTATACCATGCAAATTAATGTTTCCATAAAATTTTATGAAAATTTTCTTAGCCCAGCAACATTTCGTACAATTCATGAGCTATTTCTATTGACTCTGGTGTCAGCAGATGCAGTGAACAATAATTAAACAGAACAATAATTAAGCTATATCCATTTTAAAATAATTTTAGCTTATTTTCCATTAATTCAGTCTGGACTTTGCCGTAATTATTTCAAATTATGAGGCTGCATTAGTTAAGAGATACACAATATATGTGTGTGTATACACACACATATACACATATTGTTTTCAATTCAAGAGATCAAAACATATAATTGAAATTTTTTAGGTTTTCTCAATGGTTCAGATAAGGACAGGCACAAACATCTAATTCTTCTTTTTGTGAAATCACCAGTCTAGTAATTGAAATATGCATATATTAAGAACATTTTCTTTTCACATGGAAGCAGGTTAGTTACCTAACAAGGGATGACTTCTTGCTATTACTGACTAAATTTAATATATTAACTGAATTGCATTAATGCTAGCATTTGAACTGCAAAACTGCTGTCTATTCTGTGTGCCCTGAAATTGCCCTGCTTTAAATCCATTAAATGAAATTATGTGGCACAGAACTTAATTAATCACACATACCCAGCAGCAGAAAATCAGGCATATAAACGGAATATTGATCTTCAAGTAGGCTGTTGCCTTAAAACTGTAATGGAATTAGCTACAGGTATGTTTTGCGAGCAATGGTAGGATAATTATCAGTAATAAACCCAGTGCTTATAATTAATTAAATCCATTACAGAAAAGTGTTTCACCAAAATGTTATCAAGCACTTATACACTGTTTTAAAAAGGCGAGTCATAATCTCCTCTATTCACCTTAGTGTGTGGGAAAAAAAAGAAATATTGACCAGATCCTGCTTCAAGTTCTCGTTCCCATGGTCCATATAAATAAGAACTTTATTTTAATGACTCTCATCTTAGATTTCATTTCCATCTCACTATAGCCATTATAACATCGATATATCAGTAACCGATTATAAAGTATCCCTGATCTAGCCTGAGACATTTTTGTCATTTAATTTGTTCTCTAAGAAAAATATAAAGATCATGTTACTTTTGCATTTTTCTTGACCCTTCATTTTCAACATAATATGTCCACTAATTAAAATAAAATATCTCTGACTGAAATTTTATTTTTCTTTGAATAAATATCTACTTGAAAGTGACAAGTATCTCAGGAAAACATGTTTAATTACTCATTTTAAACTGTAGAATGTGCACATACGTTGTTTACCTTGAAGTTTCTAGAACTAAACCACCCTTGCTGCAGTGCATTAATAGCTACTTTGGCAGTACTAATCAGTTTTTAATAATTTAAAAAATTAAACATTGAAAAATCCATTCCATTATACAATGTGTCATTTTTTAGAAATAATTCTCCTATTAGTACTGGATGACATGAATTGGCTAGGAGTTCCTTTGAATTTTTCTTGACTGTGTTAATTGAAGTTGAAAAATTTTGAGCTTTCAGTACTTATCAAATTCCAAAGTCATCCATCTGCGAATTTTCAATGGTATGTAATGATTTGATGATGCTTCACCTGTGTAGCCCAACAATTCTTACAGTAGGATATTTGTCTCTTGCTTTCCATTTAGAAGCTAAAAGTACACCTTCTGGAATGTACAGTGCCCATGGTTGCTGAGAATATTTGTGCAGGTTATTTACCATGTATCTCCAAACGGGACCATTTACATTGTTGTATATTGAATGGCACTAAGGTGTCCATACACAGCGACCTCTAGTCACTTCTTTAATTTTTTAAACTATGTATTTAGGGATAATTATTGATTCCTCCTCATGTCTTTCATCTATCTAAATGAATTTCTTTATTTAATGTTAAGTTTTGAGAGTTCATTATATATTCTAGATAAAGTCTTTTGTCAGATTGGAGGTAAATATTTTCTCCAGATCTGAAGCTTGTCTTTTCAACCTTTTAGCAGAGAAAAAGGTTTTAATTTTGTTGAAATACAACTTATCAATTTTCCTTATACGATCGTGTGTTTTGTATCACGTCAAAGAATTCTTCACCAAGCCCTAGGTCCTAAAGAGTGTTTCCTATGTTATCTCTAAAACTTTTATAGATTTACAGTTTATATTTAAATCTATGTTGTGTTAATTTTTGCATAAGGTGTTAGATGTAAGTGGTAGTTCATTTTTATTTTTTTGGCCTATGGATGTCCAATTGCTCCAACACCATTTGTTAAAAAAGCTGTCCTTCTTCCATTGAATTGCTTTTGAAGTTTTGCCAAAAATCTTTTGAACCTATTTATGTGGGTCTCTTTCTGGGGTTTGTATTCTCTTTTATTGATCTTCCCTTCTGCCAAATCCACAAATTCTTTCTTTTTTTCTCAAAATTGTTTTAGTTAATCTGGCTACTTTGCATTTCTACATAAAGTTTAAATCAGCTTATATATTTGTATAAAAATCCTATTGGGAGTTTGATTTGAACACATTAACTCTATAGATAAATTTGGGCAGAAACGACATCTTAATAATATTGAATCTTCTGATCCATGAACACATAGTATCTCTTAATTTATTTAGATTTTCTTTGATTTCTTTAATCAGTACTTCGTAGTGTTCAGTATACAAATATGTACATCTATTATTTGATTTCCACTATTTCATTTTTGTGAGTGATTATAGGTGCTATTATATTTTTTATTTATTTTGGGTTCAACATGGTCTTTACTAATATATAGAAATACAATTTATTTTGTATGTTGATCTTGCATCCTTGCTGATCTCACTTATTAGATCTAGAATTATTGTGTATAGTTCTTGGGATTTTCTAAATAGATCACTGTAATGGTTAATTTTTTGTGTCAACTTGATTAGGTTATGATGCCCAGTTGTTTGTTCCAACAGTGGCCTGAATGTGAAAGTATTTTGTAGATGTGATTAGCATCTACAATTAGTTGACTTTAAATAAAAGAGACTACCCCCTTGATAATGTAAGTTAGCCTCATCCATTCAGTTGGAGGCCTTAAGAGCAAAAACTAAGGGTTCAAAAAAAAGACAAAATTCTGCCTCAAGACTACAACATCAACTTTCCTTGGTATTTCCAGCCTGCCAACCTGACATATGACTCTAGACTTGCCAGCCTCTGCTATCTTGTGAACCAATTTTTAAAATATGCCTCTTAATATACATACATGTACATGTACACATATTTGCACATGTCCACATACATACAAATACATATATATGCACATGTACATACACACATACATATATCCAATTGTTTCTGTTTCTCTGGAAAACAATGTCTGATATGATCATGATGTCATATACAAATATGGCAAGTTTTACTTTTCCCTTTCTAATACATATGTTTTATTTTCTTATCTTTCTTTATTGTGCTGGCTAGAACTTCCATCACTATTTTGAATTGTACTGGTGAAATTGGACATCTTTGCCTTCTTTCTGATCTTAGGGAGAAGCATCAGTCTTTCATCATTATGTATAATGTTAGATATTCTTATAGATGTTTTTTATCAACATAAGTTCCATGCTATTTCTAGTTTTTTGAGACTTTTATCATGAATGAATGTTGAATTTTGTCAAGTGCTCTTTCTGTATCAATTGATATGATCATGTGATATTGCTTGTTTAGCCTATTAGTTAGACCAATTTCAAATACTGGCCTAGCTGTGCATTCTGGAATAAACCCGAGTGGGTCATAGACTACTCTTCTTTTCCTATATTGCTGAATTTCTTTCACTAATATTTTGTAAACTATTCTTGAAACTATTTTCATACATTACATTGGTCTCTAGTTTTTTGCATTATCTTTGTTTGGTTTTAGTATCAGGATAATACTGTCATCATAAAATCGGGAAGTGTTCCCTCCTCTTCTATTTTCTGGAATAAATTGTGTAGAATAGGTGTTAATTCTCCTTTAAATGTTTGGCAGAATTCTCCAGTCAAACTGTCTGATGGAATATTTCTTTTCTTGGAAGTTTTATTGTGAATTCAATTTCCTTAATAGTTATAGGATTATTCAGCTTAGCTATTTAATATTGGGTAAGTTGCAGTGGTTTATACTTTAGAGAAAGTTGTTAAATTTATCTGTGTAAAGTTTCTGTTAATTTGTTATCTTTAGATGTTTGCAGGATTTGTAGTGATAGCCCCTGTTTCATTCCTGCCATTAGTAATATGTGTCTCCTCTCTTCTTCTCTTTGTCAGTCCTGCTAGTCACTGCCAATTTTACTGACTCTATTCAGTAGATCTCTCCTCTGATGTTTATCATTTGCTTCCTTCTGCTTATTTGGAGTTTACTTGCTTTTTTCCCAAGTTATTTGATTTTAGGAGTTAGATTATGCTACAAATTTCCCTCTCAGAACTACTTTAACTGCCTCCTGGAAATATTGATATGCTGTAGTTTTATTTAATTCAGTTCCATGTATTTTCAAAAATTTTTCTTGAAGCCTACCTCTTTGAGGCATTGATTTTTTTTTAAGTGTGTTGTTTTGTTTTTAAGTATTTGTAGACTTCCCTGCTATCTTTGTGTTCTTGATTTCTTATTTAGTTCATGTTAGACAGAGAAAATACCCTGTAAATTTTAATTATTTTCATTATGTTGAGGTTTGCTTTATGATCCCAGGATGTGACGTATCTTGGCCAATATTGTGTGAGCACTAGAAAAGCACCTGTATTCTTCTGTTTTGGGGTGAAGTGTTCTATAAATGTTGATTAAATCCTGTTGTTTGATGGTGCTGTTGAATTGTTATATATTTTTGGTGATTTTCTGTTTATTTTTTCTTTTGTTGAGAAGCCCCCCACTATAATTTTGGATTTGTCTCTTTCTCCTTTCAGTTCTACCATATTTTATTTCTCTCTCTCTCTCTCTCTCTCTCTTTTTTTTTTTTTTTTTTTTTCGGTAGCTCTGCCTTTTGGCACATACACATTTAAAATTGCTATGTTCTCTTGGTGGATTGACCATTCTATCATCATCTAATGTCCCTTACTTTCCCTTTGAATTGTCTTTGCTAAGAAGTTTACTTCATTTCATATTAACGTTGTCATTCTTGCTTCTTTTAATAACTGTTTGCATATTATATCTTTTTTCTTACTTTTACCTTTAGCTTACCAATATCATTGTACTTGAAGTGAATTTCTTTTAGATAGCAAATAGTTAAGCCATGATTTTTCAATCTGTTCTGCCAACCACAGGCAGATTGATTGATATATTTATACTACTTATATTTAATTATTGATCTATTAGGCCTAAGACTGCCATATTGTTTTCAGTTATTTCCGTGTTTTTCTTCTCTGATTTCTTTTTCCTGTATTAATGTGGGTTACTTGAATATTATATATATATATATATATATATATATATTTTTTTTTTTTTTTAGTGTCTGCATATGTGTATTCATTTAGCATACTGGTATCAACATTTTACCAGTTGATGTGACATATATAAAACTTACTTCCCTTTACATCTATTTACTGTCATCCATTTACAATATATTTGTCTTAAATATTTTCCCTACACACATTGTATAACATATTAGACAGGTTTATATTGCTTCATTCAATAATTACACTTAATTTAGAAAAATTAAAGGAAACATTGAATATTTTATTTACCAATATTTTTGCTCTTATGTGTTAGTTCTTTCTTCCTGATATTTACATTGTCTTTTTATTAATTATTTTTCTGTTTAGAGACCTTATTTTAGCCATTATTTTATAGTAAATCTGCTGGTGATAAATCCTCCTAGTTTTCTGTTATCTGATTTCTCCTTCATTTCTGAAGGATATTTTTACAGGATATAGAATTCCAAATTCACAGTTCTTTTCTTTCAGCATTTGAAAATTTTAGTGTCACTTATATCTGGTCTCCATGGTTTCTGATGAAAATTTTGCTTTCATTTGAACTGTTTTTCCTTTGGATAATATGCCATTTATCTCTGGATTTTTCAAGCTTATTTTTTTCCTTTTTCTTTAATTTTCAGAAGTTAGATATTATGGATCTTTGTGTGGATTTCTTTGGATTTATCTTTTTGAGAGTTAACTCAGCCTCTTGAATTTGCAGGTTTATGATTTTTGCTAATTTGTATATTTTCTGCCATTATTTCTTCAAATAATTTTTAGCCCTTCTCTCATTTCTTTCCCCTTATATACTATGGATTGTCATACCCAATGTCCACAAATATGTTCAAGTACTATTTCCTGGTCCTGTGTATATGAATGTAAATAGTATCTTTGACTATCCTATTAATTAACATAATCCCAAACTGAATCAGGGTGGATCTTAATCTAATATAACTGGAGTCTTTATAAGCAAAGGAAATTTGGACACAGTCAGAGTAGGAGAGAAAGGAGATAGAAGGAGACAGGTGGTCATATGATGGAGGTAGACTTTGATTTATGGATTACTGGTAAATCACCACCAGAATGCTACAGACTTCAGAGAAAGCATAGCCCTGCTGACACCTTGATTTTTACTTCTAACCTAAACAAATTCCAGTTGTTTAAACCAACTTGTTTTGGTACTTTCTTACAGTAGCCCTGACAAACTAAGACATTAGAGAACATTATAATATGGAAAAACCAATGATCAAATTTATTTGGAAGAGTTAAGGGCCCAGAATAGCCAAAAAAATGTCTTTAAAAAGAAGAACGAAGTTTGAGGACTCTCACTGCCTGACTTTAAAGCAGGGGCTCCTAACAACGGGTCTGTGAGCTTGAATTGAAATTCATAAAACATTCTTGTGGAGACATGTTGGTGCAGGTGTAATACATTCATTAAATAATACACAGTAGTGTGGACTTAGTAAGGGGTTTATGGTTTTCACCTGCCTGGCAAAGGGGTCCATGGGGGAAAAAAAAGGTTAAGAACCACTGCTTTAAAGCATATTACTTAGCTACAGTGGTCAAAACAGTATGGTACTGGCATAAACATAGGCAAATTGAGTTTAAGAACTCAGGAATAGACCCTCACATCTGTGGTCAACTGATTTTTGATGAGGCTGTCAAACCTACCCAACTGGGCCAGAACAGTCTATTCAACAAATTGTGCTGGGAGAACTGGATATCCATATCCAAAAGAAAAAAAAAAGAGGACCCCTATCTCACACCTTATGCAAAAATTAATGCAAAGTGAATCAAGGACCTAAATATAAATGCTGCAATCATAAAACTCCAAGAAGAAAATATAAGAAAATATCTTCAAGAAATTTGTGTTACGTGGTAGTTTCTTAAATCTTACAAACAAAGCATGAGCAAAAGAAAATATAGATAAATGGGACATCCTCAAAATTGAACACTTTTGTTCTTCAAAAGACTTTGTTAAGTAAGTAAAAAGGCAGCCTATTCAATGGGAGAAAATATTTGGAAAACAAATATCTTATAAGGGTTTGATATTCATGTTATAGAAAGAGATCACACAACTCAATAATAAAAGGACAAGCAACCCAAATTAAAAAAATGGGACAAAGACTTAAATAGACATTTCTTCAAAAAGGAAATACAAATGGCCAAAAAGCACATGGAAAAATCGCAAACCATTAGGGAAATGCAGACCAAAAATAGCTATTAGGGAAATAAGATACAATTTCACAACTTATAGAATGGCCATTATTAAAAAAAAAAACAGAAAACTTCAAGTGCTGAAAAGGATGTGGAGAAACAGGAACACTCTGTTGTTGATGGGAATGTAGAATGGTGCAACCTCTGTGGAGAATAGCTTGACAGTACCTCAAGAAGCTAAATATAGAACTGCCATATGATCCAGCAATCCTTTTACTAGGAATATATTCAGAAGAGCTGAAACCTAGGTTACAAATAGACACTTTCACACTGATATTCATAGCAGCATTATTCACAATTGCTAAAATATGGAACCAGCCTTAGGTGCCCATCAACTGATGAATGGATAAATAAAATGTGGTATACACATACATTGGAATATTATTTAACTGTAGCAGAAATGAAATCAACATGCATATGACAACTTGGATGAACTTGAGGATATTATGTTGAGTTAAATATGCCAGACACAAAAGGACAAATATTGCATGGTTTCACTAATATGAACTAAATACATTAAGTAAATTCACGGAGGTAAACTCTAGATTATAGGTTACTAGAAATAGAACATGGGTTGAGAATGGGGGCTGATGCTTAATGTATGTAGCATTATTAATAAGGTTAATTGTGAAAGTGTGGAAATGAATTGAGTTTGAAGTAACACATTATAGTGAGTATAACTAACACTGCTGATTTATTAATGTGATTATGGCTGAAAGGGGTAGTCTGTGACATTCAATAAATGCCAATTGACAGGAAACTGGAATAACATAGTGATTATGGTGGTGGCTAAAGATTGTGGTTAATAGTATAAATATAAGAATGCTCTTCTTTTACAAAGTGCTAAAAATACAGTGATAGACAGGAAAATTACAAATAACAAAACTTATGGACTATAGTTAACAGTAATGTTGTAATATTTTGCAACAGTAGCAAGAAAATATTATTTAAATCCTAAGGGACAACAATAGGGAGGTATAAGGGAGTAGGGGGTTATTCCTTTTGGAATAATAAAAATGTTCTAAAATTGATGGAGGTGATAAGAGAACAACTCTAATAAAAATGAGAGCCATTGCATATACACTTTGAATGGATTGTACAAACCATGGGACTGTATAACACAGGGAATCCAGTGGTGGAAGATAGGCTGTGGTTAAGAGGAAAATATGAGAATGTTCTCTCATGAATGATAACATATATATAATACTGATATAGGTTATTAATAACTGGGTGGGTTGGGAGAAAAGACACCAAATATAAAATATGGGCTATGATTAATAGTAATATTTTGAAGATGCTCTTCAATAGTATGTAACAAATGTATCACAACAATGCAAGATGTTGGTGATGGGGTTATGTATGAGAGCTTTTTATGATAATATGCATGCTCATTTTGTAAATTCACAACTTTTACTATACACTTATTGTTTATGTATATTCATGTATGAATGGTATAATTTAATAAAATTTTATTTTAAAAAATTTAAACAATGCAATCCATGGTTTTAATAGAATAAATAGGGAAAAATTACATGATCTTATCAATAGACGCAGACAAAGCATTTCATGCAAAATTTAAGATGTGTTTAAGATTAAAAACTCTCAACAAACTAGCAACAGAGCAAATTTCCTGAATATGATAAAAGCCATAAGCAAAAACCTGTGGATAACATTTATAATTAATTATGAAAGAATAAATTCTTTTACAATAGGATCATGAACAAGGCAAGGATATCTTCTGTTACAACTCTTAGTCAACATACTTCTTGAAGTCCTGGCCAGTGCAATAAGCAAAGCAAACAAAGAAAGAAACAAAGTAAAAAGCTGAGGCTTACATTCTGGAAAAGAAGAAATAAAACTCTTCGATTCATAAATATAATTTTCCACATTGATATTCCCATCTATAAAAGGACTCATAAAACTAATAATTGAATTTAGCAAGATAAAGCTACAAAGTTCAATTGTTTTTCTATATATTAGTAATCAACAATTAGAAACCAATTTATTTTTAAAATACCATTTATAATAGTCCCAACACAATAAAATACTTAGATATTAAATGTACAAAACACGTGCATATCCTGACAACTAAAACATGCTAAAAAAAAAAAGAAAGAAAGAAAAAGAGACCTAATTGGGGAGATATAGCATGTTCATGGATATTTATAATGTCAATTAGCCCCAAACTGATATATACATTTAATGCAATTCCTCAAGAAAATCACAGAAAGCTTTTATGTGTATTTTGGCAAGCTGATTTTAAAGTTTCCATAGAAAGACAAAGTAAATTAAAAAGCCAAAACAATTTTGAAAAGAAGAAAAATGTTTTAGCTCAAACTACTGATTCTAAAATTTACAATAATGCTATAGAAGTAAAAAAAAAATGTGGTATTGACAGAAGGATAGAACTATAGATCTGAAACAGGACATCTAGAAATAAACTCACACAAATATTCCTAATTTATTTTTGCAATGACCCAAAGGCAATTCAATGAAAAAGGTATAGTCTTTTCAACAAATGAACTTACTTGGAAAGTTATATGTTAAAAATTGACCTTTGGAATATTTCATATACCCTATATAAAAAACACAAAATGGTTCATAGATTGAATTATAAAATGCAAAACTATAACACATTTTTGAAAAACCATGAGAAACATTTCATGACCTTCAGTTATACAAGGAGATCTCAGATATGACTCTAAAAGGCAGGGTGCATAGAAGAACAATTGATAAGCAAGGACTCATCAAAATTAAAAATGTTTTTTCTGCCAAAAACACTATTAAGAGAACCTTAAAACAAACAACAAACTAGGAAAAAACATTTGTAAGCCACACATCAAACAAAGTACTTCTTTCTGATATACATGAAGAATTATTAAAACTTTTCAATAGGAACAGAAACACCTCAATTAAAAATGTATAAAAAATGTATATAGGCACTTCCCCTAAGAAGATATATAGATGGTAAATAAACACATGGAAAAATGGTCAACATCATTAGCCTTGGGGAGATGGAAAAAATATGACATCAATGAAATACCACTGCACACCTCTTAAACTGGCAAGGCAAACACAAATACATACACACACATATAAAAGTCAACATCACCAGGCGAAAGTGAGGATGTGGAACATCTGAAACTCATGTTCATTGCTACTGGATATGCACTTTGGTAATTTCTTTTAAAATTAACCATAGACTTAAAATACAATCTAGCAATTCTACTCCTAGGTATTTACCCTAAAGAAATAAAAATGTATCTTCACATAAAAACGTGTATACAAATGTTTATAGCAGCTTTATTCATAACTGTCAAGATCTGGAATCAAGTGGGTAAAAGGATAAACAAACTCATGTGCATCCTTCTGATGAACTCTACTTATTAATAAAAAAGAACAAGCTATAGGTACATACAGCAACATGGACCAATCTCAAAATCATTAGGCTGAGTAAAGGAATCTGGTCCCAAAATGTTACAAGCTGAATTAACCCATTTATATTTATATTACATCCTATACAAAGCAAAACTATAGGGAAGGAGAGCATATCAGTGGTTGCCAAGGATTAGTAGTGGGGTCAGACATGAGGAGGCTTAGGGAGTTGATGGCACATTCTGTATCCTGATGCCTTGGTAATCACATGAATTTATAAACATCCTAAAACTCATAGAACTGTATGCCAAAGAAAGAAAAAGTTATGTTTACTGTACATTACTTTAAAATAAAAGTAAAAAACAATGGTGAAAAAGTTTTACATCAGGAAGTTCAAAATGAAATATCTCTTTAATAAGTGTACTATTTTTCATTTGTTTCTGTAGAATAAATCTCTATAATTGGATACACTATATCAAAAAGTATTGCTCCCTCTATCCCTTCCTCTCTCCCTCCCTCCCTCCTTCCTTCCTTCTTTCCTTTCTTCCTTCCATCTCTCTTCTTTCTTTAGTTCTTCCATCCTTTCATGCTTTCTTTATTCATTCTTACTTTGAGTTTCAACTAAAGCTTATTAAGCACTCTTTAAACCAATGGCCCTATTAATCCTGGGACATATTTAAAATGTAGAAGACAATGCTTGTGAGCCTTTGCTCTTGAAATTGAAACTTAGCTTAGTGTTGTGGGGTGCCTGGGCATTACCTCCTGGAAGCCTCCTTGTTGCTCAGGTGTAGCCTCTCTCTCTGGGCCAGGCTCAGCATGTAAATGCATTACCTTCCCCCCAGCATGAGACATGACTCCCAGGCATGAGACTCCCTGGCACCGTGGGATTGCTACCAAGCACCAACTAGCAGTGCAGCTGGAAAAAGACCTTGACTAAAAGGCAGACGAGGTAAAGAAAAATGAGTGTGTATGTCTGGGAGACTTCAAGGTGAGTTGAGAGGTCATCCCAGAAGTAACGCTTATACACATCTCAGCAGGATCTCATGGACTGCCAAAGTGGATACTGCTTCAGATGGTGGAGTCCTGAGGGCTTTGGAGACACCCAGGTCCTATGATCAAGGCAGATAGCTCTGGAGTTTGGTGCCTTGCCAGTGGACCCTACTTTGGAATTTGTGCTCCTGAGAGTGACAGAGTTGGACTCAGTTATGGCTTCCCTATACATGGCTCATCTGCCCCTTCTATTTGAACCTATACTTGGTGCTGGAGTTGGTAGTTGTACATCCAAGAGACTTGAATCTTTTGGCTGTCCGTATTCCAGCTGAGCCCTGATCCTCAGTGGAGTTGTAACGCCTACTCTCCAGTTCGCTGGACTCACTGAGGACAACTAACAAGGAGGTGAGGATTGACAATCACCATACCAAGAAAACGAGAGAGCCTACAACTGTAAGCAAGAGAGTCCCATCCATTGGCTGTATGGCATTGAGGCCCCCTATCAATTAGAGGTGGGGTGGACATCACCATCCCATAATCCTCAGGATTTGAGGAATGAACTATGGACTGGAGTGGATTTTCTACAATAGACTTCTTGAGATTCTAGAAATGGAAGAAATTACAGCATTGATGTGGAGGCAGTGGTCACTGAAGGCTCTGGGGGCAGGGGGAGGAAAAGCCAGGTGTAATTCGGGGGCTTTTTCAGGACTTGAGACTCATACTGAATGGCATTGCAATGACAGATATATGCCATTATATATCTTCCCATAGCCTGCAGAATTGTGTGGGAGACAGTGTAAACTACAATGTGAGCTATGGTCCATGCTCAGTGGCAATGCCCCAAGATGTGTTTATCAATTACAATGAATGTGCCACACTAATGAAGGATGTTGTTTCTGTGTTAGGATGTGGGAGGTGTCGGGAGTGGGGCATATGGGAGTCCCTATATTTTTTGTGTAACATTTGTGTAATCTAAATATCATTTAAAAATAAAAAATATATATTTAAAGATAAAAATTAAAAAACACAAAATGTAGAAGACAAATGCTCAGGTGGATAAAATGATGGAGGGGTAAGGAAAGCAATACTAGTTAACAAAGTAAGAAATATATTCAAAAACTGCATATCATATAAGAAATGTTGTCTTCCACATTATTCTCCTTTACAAAAAATCAATGCTGTACTTAAACAATTATTTATCAAGTGCCTACTATGTGTCAGAAAATACTGATTGCCCTGGGTTGAGGTAAATCAATCAGGCCAGGTTTTTGCTATCGTAGCCAACACATCATGAGAGAGAAGACAGAAAAGAAACAGCAAATAGAAATAACAAAGTAAATTTAAATATTGATCTGTTGTCAAGGAAACAGATAATAAGTTATGATGGTGGCCCAGGTCTAGTATAAATAATGTGGTATGGTAAGAAATGCTAGTAAGGAGATAGCAGGCAGGGATGAGGGAAAAACCTTTCAGGTAGAGAGAATAGAAAGTGCAAAGGCTAAACATGAAGATTTTTGAAACAAGGTAATAGAAAAAATAATGAAATATTAACTGGGAAAGTTACTTCAGTGCATTTACTTTAGGGAGAAAAACAAGCGTTTTATTAGAAAGAGTAAGGAACATATCAAATACGTTCAACTGAATGACTAAGATCTGGTAATTTCTTTATTTCAAGTTATAAAATCAGTAATCCTACAGAAAGAGAGAAAGGATTTGTTTGGATGTTGATGGTATGATATAATAACTGTACAGCCCCTGCATATTTTTTCCTATAATATTTAAGTAGAGTTAAGAAGAGTTGCAAAATTCTCTGCTGTTTTTGTATGATCATAGGCCCTTTCTAAGAAAACATTGATCATTTTTGATGTGGCAGTAGTGTAATTGTTTGTCTTACCTGCAGGAAACTATTTAAAATTGTATATTTAAGCACTTAGGTAAAAAAAAATTATTCATGGTTCAGCTTGCACAGAACCAATAAAATTATTTTTAATGACTTGGCACTACTGAAATTGAGTGATTAAGCATGAAAAAAGCTACAATGAGTGATATTTTCTTTAACAGAATTTCATTTTAGGACTAATGATCTGAGTTTTATCATTTATATAGCTCTTAACAGGTGTCAGTAAGAAAATTAAGGCAAATCTATGTATACTGCATTGAACTCAACCTGGTTCATTTTCCTGGTTTCCTATTTTTTCCAAGCCTTTTCGGTTTTTATGCTTCATCTGTCTTTTTTTTCATGTAGATGTGGAGACAGCTGGAAAACTGCTTTGCAGACAGAGCAACTGGATTTTAATTTGCAGGGAAACAGGAGGAGAGGAGGAGAAGACCATCAGAGGGCTCTTAGCTAACTACTGGAACTTTCATCATTGCATTAGCAAGGCTGATTTTCCTGCTCCACTGGAAAGGGAAGATTTTTTGAAGATGTTTTTCAGAGAATATGCTTTACTGCTAATGAACTGATTATGTGTAAGAAAGAAAGAAATCATAAATATGAAGTTACAAAGAATTACATAGCCAAAATCATACAATCATGGATGCATTATCTACTCTTCAATCTACATTTTCATATTTTACAAAGAAACTCAGTTTTTTTTTTTTTTTTTTTTTTTGAAATTTATTTTTACTTTTTTATGTATATATATACATATATTTTAAGAGGTGCTTAGATTACCCAAAATATTACACGGAACCCACTGGGATTCCCATGCTGCCCACCTCCCACACCTCCCACCACATCCCACACAAACATCTCCCATAGTGTGGCCCACCAACCTCAATGAACTTACACATCCTGGAGCCTTGCCACCAACCATAGACCACAGTTCACACTGTAGACCACACTCTCTCCCACTCAGTTCTGAGTGGTGTGTGCTGATTTAAAATGGCCTACATCCATTGCCACAACAGTACTCAGGACAACCTCCAACTCCCAAAGAAGCCCCTGTATTTCAACTGCTCATCCCCTCCCTACCCAAAAACTGTCAAGTGGCCACTGACTCCACCTCATTGTTATAATTTCTTGCATTGCAAGAATCACCATATGTGAGCAAGAGAATACCATCAAGTCCACTCTAGTCCATAGTTCTTCCCCCAATCCAGAGGCGACTGGGATGGTGATGTCCACTCCAACTCCAAGTGAGAGAGGGCTTATATCCCATGGATATGGTGGGTGGAATGATCCTGCCTGCAGATGCAGGCCCTCTCCATTCCCTGTGATGGCCATTTCCCATCGTTGTCTCAGTTTTCATGCATATTTTAATGCACATTACAAAAAGAAGAAAAATATAAAGATTAATGTTTCCTTTAAGGAGATTTAAAAAATTTACTCTGAATATCTTTTTCTCATCTACTGGGCTTTGCATATTTAAATGTATAATTTTGGACTTACATAAAACTATTCTGTTTCAGTTAATCAACAGAGCAAAACAAATAAAACAACCAGCAAGTAAGCCCATCACTAAAAAGATAATAAATTTCTCTTCTATATACTAATGTTATTTTATAAGTTAGAAGCTTTATTAGTCGATAATCATAAATGATTGATAATTAATTGTTCAGTATGGGAAAATCCTATATTTAAATAATATATTTTGAAATAAAATCATTTGTATAATTTTAGGAAAAATAGAATCACTTAAAACAACAAATTTTAGTTCACTTTAAAGTTTTTGCTTGTCCTTGTTTTTATAAATTTATCCCACTTAAAGTTTGCTTCATTTAAATGCTCTATTGAATAGTTTTTTAAAATAATTGCCCAATACTATCCCAAGGTATGAAAGTGCTAAAATCAAAGTTTTACTAATTTCCATCCATATGTTCACAGTCTATGAAGTATTTAATTTTATATTTCTTTTTCCCTATATTTCCTAATGACTTTAATAATTATCATAACTACAATAATCATTCTCATTGACAGAGAATTTTGTATGTACCAGGCATTGCGCTTAAGTGTTTAAAGGCACAAGGCCATTCCAATCTTACAGCAATCTACTTAAAAAAAAAAAAAAATTATATTTCAAGCACACCTTCTAAGCCAGCAAGGGAACTGTATCAAAAAAGAAATGACTTGTATCACAAGTGAATAACCAATTTTTTTTTGGACAAATTCATGAAAATATCCAAGTATTTATATGCAATATTTTGAAAAGAATGTCAAATGAAAATTTTATTACAATATTTCAAATGATCATTGTCATTCTTGTATAATTCCTCTTTTTTTTCATTTATTTATTTATTTATTTTTATATTTTAAAAGATGCCTAGATTACATAAATCTTACACAAAAATTATAGAGATTCCCATGTTCTCCACCTCCCATACCTCCCATAACCTCCCACTTAAACATCTTTCATTAGTGTGGCACATCACCTGCAATGGAAATGCACATCCGGGCCTTTGCCACTAAGCATGGACCAGAGTTCACATAACTCACATTCACAGCTCTGCATGTTATATGCTGATGTAAAATGGCCTATATCTGTCATTGTAATGTCAGTCAGGATAATTCCCAAGTCCTGAAAAAGCCTCTGTATTACAATTGATTTTCCCTCTCCCTGCCCTGAAAGCATCCAGTGGCCACTGGCTCCACATCTATGCTGTAATTTCTTCCATTGCTTGAATCACAATATGTCTTCAGCAGAATACCAGTAAGTCCACTCTAGTCCATGGCTCTTCCCCCAATCCAGAAGAGTCTGGGATGGTGATGTCTACTTCACCTCCAAGTAATAGGGGGCTTATATCCCATGGATAAGATGGATGGGATTATCCTGCCTACAGCTGCAGGCTCTCTCCATTCCCTGGGATGACTGTTGTCCATCACCATCTCCTCGCTAGGTGACTTGGGTGAGTCAATTGAACTGTAGAGTAGGAGTTGCAGCTCCACTGAGATTCCAGGCACAGCTGGCACATGGGCAGGTCAGAGGCTCCAGTCTCTGGAAGTACACCTACAAACTCCAGCACCACATATAGGTTTGAATAGAAGGGACTGATGGACCATGTGCAGGGAGGACTTATTTGAGTCCAACGCTGTCACTCTCAGGAGCACAAATTCCAAAGTATAGCCCAGTGATAAGGCATCTATCTCTGGAGCTATCCGCCCTTATATAGGGCCTGGGTGTCTCCAGAGCTCTCAGGAGCCCCTCTGTGTGGGGTGATATCCACTTTGGTGTTCTATGAGATCCTACTGAGTTGTGTGTAAGTTTTACCTCTGGTATGACCTCCTGACTCTCTTTGAAGTCTCTTAGCCATATGAACTCATTTGTCTTTACCTTTTCCCCCTTTTATTCAAGGACTTTTTCCAGTCATATTGCCAGTTGGCACTTGGTATTAATCCCTCGTTGCCAGGGAGGCTCATCCCTGGGAGTCATGTCCCAGGCTGGGGGGAAGGTAATGCATTCATATGCTGAGTTTGGCTTAGAGAGAGGCCACATTTGAGCAACAAGGAAGCTCTCAGGTGGCAACACTTAGGCACCCCATGACAGTAGGTTAAGTCTCAATTATAAGAGCAAAGACTCATAAGGCTAGTCATTAATAACAGGAACCCATTAGTGGACCATCCTCCTTTGCCAGACACTGCACCTACACTTGGGAGGCTGTTGCTGCTCCCTTGGAGAATGTGGCAGAGCTCTCCAGGTTGGGAATTCAGTATTCTCTCATTTATTGAGTGATTCCCCACCCACTGTGGCCATGCCCCACCCCTTGATAATTTGAACAATTTTATATATCTCTCATGTATATTCAGGTGAACTTTCTCCCATGAAACCCCCATCCTAGACACCCCCCACCAATGATCCTCTGCTGCTGTCATTGTAACCCTTCTGTGATCTAAACCTTCCTTGAAGATGAAGCCCATATAATAGCCACATACAATTAATAGGAAAATGAAATAATAATGATAAGTTTAAACATAAGAAGTAAAATACATGGAAACTTAAAAAAAAACTAAAAATAAAACAAAATTAAAGAATTGGGACACTCAAAAAATGGGAAAAAAACAAAAAAAATTTTTTTAATTTTTTTTAACATTTTTCCTTTTATCACTGCATTATCGGGTGTCCAGTCTGTACCGTGGCACCTTCCCCCTCTCACTCCCCAGTCTCTCCCAAATTTTCATTTAATTTTCAAAGTCACAGAAAAGTCACATACAGAATACTAGGGACTCTCATATACCCAACTTCCTCACCCTTTCCTCACCCCACATTAAAACCTTTTTGTATGTGGATGGTAGCATTGTTAAAACTGTTATACAGATAGTGAAACATAGTTACAAAACATTGTCAATGGTTTACAGTACAGTTTACAATTTCGATGGTACAGTTTAATAATTTTTGATGATATTTACCATGTCCTATGTCCATCACTGAAAGGTAATGAAAAACATTTCCCCTGACCACTAAATACCCCCTATTTGATCTTTTCTGTTCCTTCCTCCCCATGCCCCTGGGGCACATGACACCCCCCCAGTCTTGACTCATTGGATGACAAGATTCATAGTTACATGCAACAAGAGGTCTTGACACGCTGATTGTCCTCCACTATTAGGATCCACCCTTGCTCCTAAGAGACAGCCACCTGTCTGTTTCTGGCTGAATCGGTCTTCCCAAAGATGGGGGTCCATCTCCTTCCCACTCACCATGTGGGTCTCCACTCCCCGACACAACACATTATGACAGGATGAACACTCACACACTCCTCAGAAGCATACTCCAGATGTGCCCCATCCTGAATGCCCCCCCAACCAACACCCTAAACCAGTGATACTACATTGTCATATTGCCATAAGAGCATTCCCACTCCTGCACTTTCAACCTCATACTCGCAAATCCCACGTTCACCTGGTCCCTCTCCCATCTCTTCCCTCAGTATCCTGGGTATTCTAACCCACCTTTCCTAATCTACCCACCTGTCAACCCTGCACCACCAAACCCAGTAGTATCATTATCCACCTGTCCTATCTTTCAATATGCAACTAAGCTC
Source organism: Tolypeutes matacus (assembly GCA_026826555.1). Classification (NCBI taxonomy): domain Eukaryota; kingdom Metazoa; phylum Chordata; class Mammalia; order Cingulata; family Chlamyphoridae; genus Tolypeutes; species Tolypeutes matacus. The sequence goes on from JAKSZT010054416.1 coordinate 27,947,659, forward strand.
TATCACTTTACCATAGATTATGTCCGTATGGGTGATGACTCACAACCTCTTCTCTTTCTCTCTTGTTAACCTATCTTTCAGACAATGGTTCTCAGAGACTGCTCACTTTCCTCAACTCAAACCAGTGAGGTTATGTACTGTTCATCATTCAATGCCTGGCTTGCTTCACTCAACATAAGGTCTTCAAGATTCATCCATGTTATTCCATGTGTTAGCACTTTATTCCTTCTTACAGCTGAGTAATATTCCATTGTATGTATGTACCACATTTTGTTTATCCATTCATCTGTTGATGGGCACCGGGGCTGATTCCAACCTTTGGCAATAGTGAACAATGCCGTTATGAACATTGATGTGCATATATCTGTTTGTGTTTTTGCTTTCAATTCTTCTGGGTATATAATCAGCAGTGGAATCGCTGGATCATATGGAAGATCTATTGTTAGTTTTCTGAGGAACTGCCAAACTGTCCTTCACAGTGGCTGGACCATTCCACAATCCCACCAGCAGTGGATGAGGGTTCCTATTCCTCCACATCCTCTCTAAAACTTATATTCTGCTGTTTTTTTAATAGCAGCCATTCTGATGGTTGTAAGATGGTATCTCATTGTAGTTTTGATTTGCATTTCCCTAATAGCTAGCGATGTCGAGCATTTTTTCATGTACTTTTTTGCCATTTGTTTTTCTTCCTTGGTGAAGTGTCTTTTCAGGTCACTTGACCATTTTTTAAATGGGTTGTTTGTCTTTTTATTTTAAAGGTGTAAGATTTCTTTATATATGCAGGATATTAGGCTCCAATTAGATATATGGTTGATCAATATTTTCTCCCATTGGGTAGGCTGCCTTTTTATTTTCTTAATAATGTCCTTTGAGGTGCAGAAGTTTTTTATTTTGAGGAGATCCCATTCATCTATTTTTCCTTTTGTTGCTTGTGCTTTGTGTGGGAAGTTCATGAAAACGTTTCCTATTACAAGGTCCTGTAGGTGCTTCCCTACATTATCTTCCAAGGTCTTTATGGTTTTGGCTCTTATATTTAGATCTTTGATCCATCTTGAGTTGATACAGTGTGAGATGGTATTCCTCTCTCATTCTTTTGGATATAGATATCCAGTTCTCCAAGCACCACTTGTTAAAGAATCCATTCTCTCCCAACTGAGTAAGCTTGGTGGCCTTATCAAATATCATATGACTGTATATGTGAGGATCTATATCAGAACTCTCAAGTCAGTTCCATTGGTCAGTATGTCTATCCTTGTGCCAATACCATGCAGTTTTGAGCACTGTAGCTTTGTAGTATGTTTTAAAGTCAGGTAGTGTGATACCTCCAACCTCATTTTGCTTTTTCAATATGTCTTTGGTGATTCAGGCCTCTTACCTTTCCAAATATATTCTGTAGTTAGTTTTTCCATTTCCTTAAAAAATACAGTGTTGATTTTTATCGGGATTGCAATAAATCTGTAGACTAGTTTGGGTAGGATGCATAATTCCTCTTACATGTGATGTTTTTGGGGGGGAGTAGAATTTCAGAAACTACATTAATCACATGTATTATAACATAAGATCATATTGCTGCACTTTGTAGCAATTTGTTGACTATGACTGTTTTGAAGCTGCTTTATCCTCTACTTTTTTCACTAAAAAGGTAGTTAATTTTGAAAGGCAATTTATTTCATTGTGTTTATTAGAAATTTTTCTTTAAAATGAGAATTTTTTCCATATTTCAAACAAGACAAAGTATTTCTTATTGCATTTACCTTGGAATCTCAACATTTTAGCAGCAGGTTTAGGATCAATAGACATCATGGTTAGCAAAATAGACTAAGCTCACACTGTCAGGGACCATATGGTCTAGTGTCTGAGATGATGTTAAACAAGATTCCATTACAAAAGTATCATGATAAAGCATGATAAAAGCTTTGAAGGAAGGAAGTGGATTTGGCTCAAGTTATTGAGCTCCTTCCTACCACATGGGAGGTCCTATGTTCAGTTCCCAATGCCTCCTGGAAAAGCCGAGCAAGACTGCAAGCTGGTGTGATGGGCTGGTGTGGTGATCTGATGCAACAAGATAATGCAACAAGGAGACACAAAGAGGAAACTCAATGAGAGAGACAACAAAGAAGGAGCAGAGGTGGCTCAAGCGATTGAGTGCCACTTTCCCACATGGGAGGTCCCGGGTTCGGTTCCTGGTGCCTCCTAAAGAGAAGATGAGCAGACACAGAAAGCACACAGCAAATGGACACGGAGAGCAGACAGCGAGCACAAACAATGAGGAGGAGATAATAAATAAAAAAATAAATCTTTTTAAAAAGTTATGAAGGATAAAAAATAGGGTGTGTATAGGAATATTAGAACATAGGAACATAATTTGTATTAGGGAAATGTTATAAAAGACCTTTGTGAGAAAAGGACATTTACACTTCAATCTGGACATGGATTAGAATTTAGCTTTCCTCAAGGGTGAAGCAAGGAGAGGGAAAGGGAAACATTTCAGGCAGACAAAACAACATCTATAAGGGCTTGAACTATTGGAGGGCTGAACACAAACCAGATGTCAGGAGAATTTTGAATGAGGGGAAGAATGGGATAAAATGAAGTCATAGAGGTGCTCAGGGGCCTGACCATGCTTTACTTTACAGAATTGGTCTGATGTGGTGATGATTTATTTATGTTTGAGCAGGAAAGAAAGAAGCCCTAAGATTTGTACTAATGTACTGGTTTGAACAGAAACTTAAATAGATGGAGGTGTCATTAATGAGGGAAGAAAGTGCCCCAATGTGGACAAGGAGAAAGAAATTAATTTTGAACATATTATGCTTGAAATGCTTCTGAGAAGTAAGTAATAAAGGACAACATAAACTGATTTGGAAATTAGATGACTTTGAATGACTCTGAACTCAGATGACTCTGAATTACATATATATAACATTTATCACATAATATGTGAAAATGTGGAAATGAGTGAGAATAACTAGGATAAGAGTGTTGTATCACTAGAATTGAGAAATGCAATCCTAAAACTTCAAAGTAGGGTAGAGAAGGAAAAGTCTTCAAAGAAGCAGTGAGAGAGATGGAAGAAAACCTGAAGGATATGATGTAATGAAACTCAAAGGAAATGATTGATTATTATTAAAGTTTCTCTCTTTTTTTCTCCCTTTCTCAGCAGTAATCATTTCATTTTACTTAGAAAATTGCCATTCTAGAAGCTTTGTATCTCAGCCCAGATGCTGCTTTCCTATCCCTAAGGAGTTGTACTCATTAGAAGACTGAGACCTGGCAGGAGGACCTCAGCCTCAGCAGTAGACAGCAGGAGCCTCAGCAAAAACCGGGTCTTCTGTCAAACAGAGGCAGGTCCTCCACCCACTACCTACTTCTCAGACTGCTGCACCCACACTCAACTGCCTTACAGGCAAAAAGCAATCACTTAATCTAACAGGATGAGCATCAAAACCCTCAGCCAACAAATGTTATGGGAAGTTGAGACAGGCAGGATTTTATTTGTTCCTCAGTAGAGCTCAGACTTTTCATCGTTAGATGAAGGCTGCACCAGAAAATTAAGCAGACTCTCATCCAAATACATCTGTATCTCTCTTGCCCCCAACATTATCCAAACTATCAAAATAGACCTGAACTGGTCCTTTGTTCCTCACCCCTGACATTTCACCCTGTTCTCTCCATTCCAATTCCCACATATGAGGCAGATTTATCTTTATAAAATATAAATCAGACCTTATAAAGCCACTGTTAACAACTGTCAATGTCTTTGCTCACAAAGATTTTACCAAAATCATAGCAATTTATATACTCCAAAGTTAGTTAGTTTTGGATTGCAAAATGGTTACAAATGTGGCAGGGGAGGACCATTTGTGTAGAATGTCAGTGATGGGAACACATGGGAGGAGGTTCACCTGGGCATACATATAAGGCATATAAATGTGTTCAAATGTTCATGGGGCATTGTCATGGTAGGTGGAGAGTCACACAATAACTGAAAGAATATTTAATTCCCATCCTGGGGAGCTGTGCCACATTCCCTAATGGAACAACAAGAATCTCCCAAGTACAGAAGCAATGGCTAGTGAAGGAAGATGGTCCATTGATGGGCCTTGATATTGATGACTGTGCTTATGAAACTTTACTCTTGAAATGGAAACTTAGCCTAGTATTATAGGGTGCCTAAGTGTTACTTCCTGAGAGACTCCTTGTTGCACAAATGTGGTCTCTCTCTAAACTGAACTCAGCATATAAATGCAATAACTTCCCCCCAGCATGGGACATGACTCCCAGGGATGAGCCTCCCTGGCACCGAAGGATTACTACCAAGTACCAACTTACAATGCAAATAGAAAAAGACCTTGATCAAAAGCAGGAAAAGGTAAAGACAAATGAGTTTATATGACAAAGAGACTTCAAAGTGAGTCGGGAGGGCATTCCAGAGGTTATGCTTATGCACATCTCAGCAGGATCTCATTGACGGCCAAATTAGAGACTACCACAAATAATGGGGCTCCTGAGGACTCTGGAGACACCCAGGTACTATAGTCAGAGCAGATAGCTCATGAGTTTGGTGCCTTGCCAGTGAGCCCTACTTTGGGGTTTGTGCTCCCAGTGTGACAGAATTGGACTCAGTTGTGCTTTCCCTACACATGACTCTTCTGTCCCTTCTATTTGAACCCATAATTGGTGCTGGAGTTGGTAGGTGTATGTCCGAGAGACTTAAATCTTTGGGCTGTCCATGTACCAGCTGGTCCCTAGGCCTCAACGGATTTGCAACACCTACTCTCTAGTTCATTGGACTCACCCAGGACAACTAACAAGGAGGTAAGGATTGACAACCACCATACCAAGGAACTGAGAGAGTCTACAACTGCAATCAAAAAAGTCCCATCCATCGTCCATATGGGACAGACGCCCCTCTCATTTAGAGGTGGAGTGGGCATCACCATCCCAGAATGCTCAGGATTAGGGAATGAATTATGGACTAGTATTCTACTATAGAATTATTGTGATTCTAGCAATGGAAGAACTTATATCATTGATGTGGAGGTAGTGGCCACTGGAGGTTCTGAGGTCAGGGAGAGGGAAAACAGGTGTAATACGGAGACATTTTTGGGACTTGGGAATTGTAGTGAATGACAATGAAATGACAGATACAGGTCATTATATATCTTGCCATAACCTATAGAATTGTGTGGGAGAGAGTGTAAACTACAATGGAAACTATAATCCATGCTTAGTGGCAATGCTCCACAATGTGTTCATTAATTGCAATGAATGTACCACACTAATGAAGGATGTTGTTAATGTGGGTAAATGTGGGTGGTGTGGGGAGTGGAGCATATGGGAATCCCTTATATTTTTTATGTAACTTTTATGTAATCTAAATATATTTTTTAATTAAAAATTTATATATATATATATAACAATAGTTTTCAAGGTAGGGCACACAAGGCAAAAAATCACAGTGATTCCTAAGAGATAGGAAAAAATTATTTTCCCAGGTTACTCTTTGAAAGTGTATCCAAGCAATAATGTGAGAGAGGAGAAGTGGGTGGAGCCCAGAGTTCCTCATTTATTTATTCAACAGATATTTTTGGATGCATTTTATGTTCAGAGGCAAATAGAAGCAGTGAAGAAGTTTTGTATTTTTGCCATCATAGAGAGGAGGTGAGGGAAGATAGTCATTTGCAATAGAGTGACAATTCCAGTGCAAGTTCCTGGGTCATACCATAATTCATTTTATCTGGCTGCCATAACTCACATTTAGTCCAGTTGAAATTTTGTCATTTTGCTTTATATTGTTATCGATTGTTTATACTCTTCTTCCCCTCACATTCCTTGAAAGTTCTATATCATTCGCGGTAAATACTGATTTGCCCTTTTATCTTTGCACATTGTAGTTACTCAGTAATTTATATGTAATTGTTATACATGCTTACATAAAGGTAAATTAGTTGTTTTTTTTTTAAATAATTGGTGCAACCCAATAGACTTTGATTCAAGTCCCCTTTCCTTCATTTACTAGGTGTGAAACAATAGTTATTTAATATAATTATAGGTTAGTTTCCACATGTGTAAAATAAATCTAATGATTAGAGCTGCCTAACAATGTTGTCATGAGGATTAGATAGAATATGACCTATAAATACTTAACCTAGGTGCAAGCAGCTTTGTACTTGTGTATAATTGTTACAGTTAGCCTCATACAGAAGCAAACAGCCAAGTTGTGATGAAAACCTCCCAGGAAATCGGTTTCTGATTGCAGAAAAAAATATGCTTTTTGTGTGTGTTCAAATTTGGATCAATAATTAGCAAGTGATTTTAAAACAAAATTATAAAGAGAAATAAAAGTTGGCAATGTCTTATAATTTTTTAACATTTTATGTATTTAAAACCCTAGAAGGTGGGAAAAATTTGCAAAAGAAAAATAAAGTTTTAATATGTTAAAATACAGAGATAGATATAACAGTATAGCATATATGGCTTTGCATTTTTTCCCACAACACTTTCAGTTCTTTCTCCTTCTACTCAGAGCAGCATTTCATTTTTTAATAGTTACACAGCAACCCTTGAGAAATAACTGTTTCTGAGCTTGTGACGGATAAGTATACTTAGAATTCTCTCCCAGGAAATTCCAAGAATAATCCGTTCTGTGAACTGCTTGACCACTTTTATATTAGTAGATCCCTTACATAATTATTGTAAAAATATAACTTCTGCCCTAACAAACATAGTAAATGTTCATTCTATATAATTATTTTGAAATTGTAACTTCTGGCCTGCTGAGAAATATTGTGAATGTCCATTTCCTGATCATCTGCCCTAGGCACTGAAATTTTTAATCGTGCTTCCCCCTCACATGTCCTCCCCATCCGCACATAGACATGTAGTATAAAAGACCCCTCTTGCTTTATGGCAAATGCAGATGTCGTGCCTCAGAAGTGACATGCTCTCTTCCTGCCAAGGAGGACAAGGATTCTAAGCCACAAGCAGGCTCAGATCTACAATCGTGTGAAGAGCTTCCCCACATATGTCCCTTAATAAATGCTCACTTGCTCGCCATGCTGGACTTGTCCAAGTCTTTCTTTGGTCTGACATATCCCTCTCAGTTTAGTGGGAAGCTGTTGTTTTACATGGCTCCCTACTATACTCTGAACAAATGGTATCACCTCTAACATTTTCATTAAGTTATCATGTCTAAAAACTTTATTTTCATTTTACTTTCATAATCACTGATTTAATAAAGGACTTCCTTAAGTAATGTATTCATGCCAATTTGGTTAAGAATCTCTGGGTTTAATTTAGCTACTGCTTCATGAATGGATAGATTTATCTGAAGCAAACGATAAATAAGAATTTGGAATTTTGTCTTTCAAAGGTGCACTTTTAACCCAAAGTACCTACAAAAAGTATAATTTAGTTTATATGAAATACTTTATTTATGATTTTCTATGCCACTTATATTTCCAGGGGTACCACGTATAAAACTAAGATATTATCTAAAAATAATGTGCAATCTTGAATCCTATTATTAATGTTGTATATATGTACATGTGTGTATGTATAAATTCAGTAATGTATGCATGACTTAGTTTTTCTTCTTTCTTGTTCTTGTTGATTTTCAGCAAGTTTTCTTGGGTTTTAAAATACCCTCAACTTTTATATAGACCAAAATATCTTGAAACAGGAATTAACTAACTATAACAGTGAAATGTTTAAATACTGTATGGAACATAGCTATATGATGTGGATGCCAAGTACTACAAATGGAATGCATTCTTGTAGTCATTAAAGCATTTAAATACATATTTAATTTTTTAAAAATTTCAATATAATATATATCCTCTACTGCCATTTTATCAAGCATTGAATTGAAAGAAGAAAAATAAGATTTTGTGGGGAAATGGCTTAAGTATGCATGAATAAAGACAGTGAATTTGGACCAATTTTCAAAGTAGGATTTAAATCTGGTTTTAATTAGATTAATTATGCTTAGATATAGTACACAACTTGCTATTAAGAAATAATTATGATTTTTGTTATTGGCATTGTTTTCTTTTTCAAGTGTTTTGAAGATATCTTTTATTGAAACTATAATCAAAGCAGGTATAGTCTTATCCACAATAGAAAAGAAACAAAAGCAATTGCCAGGCAACTTGAAACACTTTCCATTTAAGAAATGGTCAGTTACATTGAATGTAGGTCACATCAGATACAGCTATATTCAGCAAACTCTTTTTATAAAGCTCCGCTTTGATATTTGGTAGTGTGAGGGAAATGGGAACAACAGAGACTATTTGGTAATAAATGCTTTAAACTATTAATATTAGTGTGAATTACTATGAATGCTTTGCATTATACATATGAATATTCAGTGACATAACTTCTACTTGAGATGGATGCTATGGTGGTAATAATCATGTTTATTTTTAATCAACATTTCAAAGAAAGCTGATAAAGGTAACTTTACATTAATTTTTAAATAGATGAAATTATAGTTCACATTGCATGTTTTCATTTCCTAAAAAAATGTTTGCGATGGTGTCTTTTTTGTTAGAAATGTGAAGCTATATATGACATATATCAAAAATTAAGTAAGTAAAAAATATTTCACTCATTTTAGTAGGTTGGCTACAAAATGACTGCATTATTAACCTGGTTATTTGTCAATTGAATTTAATCCAAGTTAAGACTACAAGATCCATAGTTTCTGATTCACTCACACAGTTTTTGAATTTCAGCTGAGGGTTTAAATTATTTAACTCAAAATCTGAAATTATTCTGTGCTATTTAAATGGGTTCATTTTACAATAGAAACAAGTATATGTAAAATTGATTTTAATAGCACATAATATATGACCAATAAATAATAACCATAAACATAAGTGATCAGCATGTCTGTTAGTAATGTCTTCATCTATATTTCTTTATAAAATTTAAACACTACCTTCCTTATCCTACACTATTTTACTTTAATACACAACACCTATCACATTCTGAAATACTATATCCTTTATTCATTATTTTTATTGTTTACTGTCCATCACTACCACCATCACTCCCTTGCCAGAAAATACATTCCATGAAGGCAGAGAATGGCACCTGCATGTTTCACTGAACTTTCCAAGTACCTAGAATTGAGCCTGACACATAATAGATATAAATAAATATTTGTTACATAAATACTTGAATTAACACCATTTGTGGCTTTCTTCTGACAACATTTTCAATTTTCTGGAAATTGGTGAGTGTTTAGAAAAGCTTTTATCTTAGCATTTGATATAAGTAATAGAAAAACTTTACAGACCAATATCATTAAAGAACTATTAAAATTTCTGAAAATATTTTCTTTTCAAAGTAACTTCAAATGAATATGGTAAATTTAGTATATAGTTTTAAATTTCATTCCCACAATACCTTCACTCAACTGATAGCCAATGAATAATAATAGCAATAATAGCAACAATAATTATCATAATAACAATAATAATAAAACATAAGCCTGTATCTATAGAGAAAACAGGAGGAAAATAGTAGCAGGTGAGAGATGGCTACAACATTTTGCAATGAACATTTGTGGATGAAAAAGTAAGAAAGCTAAGTGCTAATTGCCCATGGTGCAGAAATCGTAAACAGTTCACCTAGCAAAAAAGTACTATTTAAGGAGGTCCCATGGGAGGGTTTGAAAATAGAAAGAATGGTTCAAAAATACTAGATTTCCTCCAGATACATTTTTTAAAATTAGAGTAGTTGTGATTTAAAATCATGCATAAGATACAGGATTCCCATACATCACCCCACCACCAACACCTTGTCGTGTAGTGGAATATTTGTTACAAATTATGAAAGAACATCATCAAAATATTACTGTTAACTATAGTCCATAGCTTATATTTGGTGTATTTTTCCCATAAACCATCCTATTATGAACACCATGTATTAGTATTGTATATTTGCTACAGTTCGTGAGAGAACATTCTCCTATTTATAATGTTAATCACAGTCTATCATTTACCACAGGGGTTCACTGTGTTGTACAGTCACATGTGTTGTACAGTCCAGCCAATGTGTACACAAAGTGGCTCTCAGTTTCATCAGGGTTGTTGCTGTTATCACCTCAGTCAATTTTAGAATGTTTTCATTGCTCCAGATGGAAAAATCTCATACTCCCTTCAACCACCCTATTGAGACCTTTAGCATTGATATAATACCTTCTTTGCCATTGACACAAAATATTAAAATATTACTGTTACCAATAGCCCATAAATTATGTTAGTTACATTTTTCCCATGTGCTATCATAGTCTTACCACCTTGCAATAGTGATGTACATTTGTTCTAGATCATTCTTTTATTTACTATTAACCACAATCTTAATCTACCACTGATTCATTATGTTATATAGTCCCTAGATTATCCTATTCTTTCAATGACAATTATATCCCTAGACGACCCCTTTCAGCCACAATCACATTTATAAATCAGCAGTTACTTATACTCACTATAATGTGTTACCATCAATTCTATCCATTGCCACATATTTACAATCAATGTTATTAAAAATTCTACATATATTAAGCATCAGCTCCCCCTTCTCAACCTTTTTATATTTCCTGTTAACCTTTATTCCAGATTTTAAGTCCATGAGTTTACTCATCATATTTAGTTCACATTAGTGAGACCACACAATATTTTCCTTTTGTGTCTGGCTTATTTCACTTCACATAATGTCCTCAAAGTTCATCCATGTTTTCATATACATCCTGGCTTCACTTCTTCTTAGAGCTGAATTGTGTTATACCATATGTATATATTTAGTTTAGCCATTCATCAGTTGATGGACACTTGGGTTGTTTCCATCTTTTAGCAATTATGAATAATGCCACTATAAACATCGTGTGCAAATGTTCATGTCCCTGCTTTAAGTTCTTCTGAATATATCCCTTATGATTACTGGATCATAAGGCAGTTCTATATTTAGCTTCCTGAGGTATTGCCAAACTGTCCTCCACAGAGGCTGCAACAATCTACATTCCAACCTATAGTGAAGGATTGTTACTATTTTACCACATTCTGTCCAGCACTTGTAGTTTTCTGCCTTTCTAATCATGGCCATTCTGGAAGGTGTGAAATGATGACTCATTGTAGCCTTGATCTGCATTTTCTTAATAGCTAGTGATATTGAAGGGCTTCTCATGTGCTTTTTGGCTGTTTGTATTTCCTTTTTGGAAAAATGTCTATACAATTCTTTTGTCCATTTTTTAAGTTTGATTGTTGGTCTTTTTATTGTTAAGTTGTAAGATCTCTTTATATAAAATGGAACTCTAACTCTTATCAGATAATGGTTTCCAAATATTTTCTCCCATTAGGTAGGCTTACTTTTCACCTTCTTGGAAAAGTATTTTGAAGTGCAAAAATATTTAATTTTTTCTTTTGTTGCTTTTGCTTTGGGTATAAGGTTTAAGAAACCACCACTTAACACAAGATCTTGAAGATGTTTCCCTACATTTTTATCTAGGAGTTTTATGGTTGTGCCTTTTATATTTAGGTCCTTGATCCATTTTGTGTTAAATTTTTTATACGGTGTGATAAAGGGGTCCTCTTTCTTTCTTTTGGATATGTATATCTAGTTCTCCCAGCACTATTTGTTGTATAGAATGTTCTGACTTAGCTGGATGGGTTTGACTAGCTTGTCAAAAATCACTTAACTATAGTTGTGAGAGTTTATTTCTGAACCCTTAATTGGATTCCTTTGGTCAACATGTCTATCTTTATGCCAGTGCCATGCTAATTCTACAATTGTAGCTAAGTAATATGCTTTAAAGTTGGAAAGTGAAAATCCTTCAACTTCATTCTTTTTAAAGATATTTTTGGCTATTCAGGCCACTTTGTCCTTCCGAAAAAATTTGGTTTTTCTATTTCTGCAAAAACGGTTGGTGGATTTTTTATTGTGATTGCATTGAATCTGTAAATCAATTTGGTTAGAATTAACATATGACAATATTTAGACTTGTAGTCCATGAACACGGAATGTTCTTCCATTTATTTAGGTCCTTTTTGGTTTCTTTTAGTAATGTTTTGTAATTTTTCTGAATGTAGGTCCTTTCTGTCCTTGGCTAAGTTTATTCCTAAATATTTTATTCTTTTAATTGCTACTGTAAATGGAATTTTTTTCTTGACTTCCTCCTCAGTTTGCTCATCAGTAGTGTATAGAAATGATACTGATTTTTGAATATGAATCTCATATGCCTCCACTTTGTTAAATTTGTTTATTAGCTCTAGTAGCTTTGTTGTGGCTTTTTCAGGATTTCCTAGGTATAAGTTCATATCATCAGCAAACAACAAAAGTTTTTTATTTTCCTTTCCTCTATGGGTGCCTTTTATTTTATTTTTTCTTGCCTAATTGCTCTAGCTAAAACTTCTACAATAATATTGAATAACAGTGGTGACAGTGGGCATCCTTTTCTTGTTTCCAGTCTCAGCAGTAATGCTTTGAATCTTTCACCATTGATGAATATTTGCTGTGGGTTTCTCATGCATGCACTTTATCGAGTTGATAAAGTTTCCTTCTCTTCCTATAATTCAGAATGTTCTTTATCAAGAAAGGATGCTGTATTTTGTCAAATGCTATTTTTGCATCAATTAAGATGATTATGTGATTTTTCTCCTTCAATTTTTTAATATGGTGTGTTACACCGATTGGTTTTCTTTTATTAAACCACTTTTGCATACCTGGGGTAAAACCCACTTGATCATGGTGTATAATTCCTTTAATGTGCTATTGGATTTGATTTGAAATTATTTTGTTGAGGATTTTGGCATCAATAGTCATTAAAGAGATTGGTCTGTAATTTTTTTTTTCTTCTAGTATCTTTATCTAGCTTTAGATTTAGGTTGATATTGGCTTCATAGAATGAGTTTGGTAATGTTCCCTCCTGTTCATATTCTTAGTATTTCTTGTATGTCCAGTCTCTTAGTGATCAACTCTCTGACTTCTTATCTGTATAGACTTTAAACTCACCCTCATGACACCATTCCCAGCTGCAGGGGTGAGTAACTCACTTTTCATTTTGGCTTCTTCATTTCTGTCCCCACTCCCTCCTGGATGATGCACATGGCAGTCCCCTGGTCTATAGATCCCAAAACAGCTCCTTTAGACAGCTTCTACATTGTTTTTTAAAGGGACATGAGCCCTGCTGATCTACTCTGACTCCCTCTCCTCAAAACTCCCCTCCAGATACTTTTTTTATTTTATTTTATAGAGCTAGACAACTAGCCCTCTGAAATCAGAAGACTAGAGGCTTTAAAAAGTTAAACCATGGAAGAAGTAGTCTGCAGAATACCAGGCACAGCTGAGTAACACACAGTAAACAGGCACTTTAAGAGCAGAAATTTTATGTAATCATTGGAGAGAACCTCCTAGTCAGTTCATACCACTTTATTCCTAGGATGGCAACAGGATTATGATCCCCAGAAATAATCTGGAAGATTCCTCTGTGACTAGATCTACAGATTCAAGAAAAAAAGATTTGAGTATATTGATATTTGGAGACCATCCCTCAAAGTAATTTTTCCTGTTTTGCCAACCTACAGTTAATACATAATTCCTAGAGGAGTTAAAATGAAAGAAACAGATTTATATGTATCAAGAAGGATAGAATTTCAGAAGCCTTATATTCAGATAAAAAAGAGTGCAGAAATATGCACAGATATTACATAAATTTTCCTCTTACAAGACAATAATATGTATTTGAGGAATATATACATATGCATTAAAGCATAAAGCATAAATGGGAATTTATCACCCTAACTGAAGAAAATGTTAACTCCAAGGAGGAAGAAAGAATGGGGTAGGTAAGGCTTATCTGTACCTGCTACTATTTTGAATTACATTGGTTTCTGTTACATTATTGTCTATATTTTAGGACTATTTTAAAAAATAAATTAAAAATATTTTTAAAAACTAAAGATGTATTTTCTACTTAAAGACAGAATAAATCATAACATCTGGATTTTTCAGGAATACTGAATTGTTGAGACAGAAATGGATGCTGGTAAAAGATAAGATATCAAGGGGCCATTTTTTTAAGCCTTCACAATAGTGGCTGAGCAAGATGACAATATGGACACTTCCAGGACACCAGAAGTCCAAAGATGGTATCTTTGGGATGCCTTTAACAGAAACCTTCATTCTCAGGATTGGGATGTCAAGAATATGGGCAGTTATCAAGAGTGCTAAAAACATCTGTTTAGAGATTTGTACAGTTAGAGGAAAAGACCAGGGAACACTGAAAATAAAACAAAAAAAGAGGATCTAAGCAAGAGGAAGAAAACACTGATTTGACCCCTAATCCTAATACAGCTCTATATGGGTTGAAAACATTTGTGGCTTTGTTTAGCAAAGAAAAAAGGAAAGATAACTTGCTGGTTTCTAGCAGAACTTTAATTAGAAAGTTCCTGTAGTGGGTAAGTGCAGCTCTTTCTTGTGTTTTGTTTTCATTCAATAACAAAAGACTTAACTTAACCATCAGACTTATAAGAGAATGAGTCTCGATAGCAGATAATACCAAGAGTTTAATCCTAGCAAATACCCAATCTGATTCAGTAAGAAACATATGAGGGAGTGAATAGGGTTCAAAGACATTTCAGAAAGGACTATAGGACAGTGACTTTTAGACAGTTTTATGGAATAATGAGGCTCTGTGGAGGTGTTGGTCAGTGTGTCAAGTTATATGAGAAGAAAGTTGGGTGGGTGTCTTTTAGGTTTCTTCCCCTGCCTTCACCAGAGAAACTTTTCCACTTTCACTTGCTTTACATATTGGATTTTCATGTAAAATTTGTATACAGGGAAAGGAGGCTATGATAATTATAAAAATACGTGTTTAAAACTATTGACTAAAGAAAACTTTAATTACATAAAATGTTTAAGTCTTTCTGACTCAGTGGCTCCACCATTTTTTAAACACTTAGATATCAGTACCATTTTAAAAAATTCAAGATGTTCATATGTTTTATAGAAACTGCACTTAGTTTATACAGTCATAATTAATTAGTTTTACATTGAGAAAATATCCTCTTTCATTTACTAAATTTTTACTTCTTTTGAAAAATAAATTTTTATAGAGGTTACTGGGAGATGGAAGGGTTGGGAAAAGGATAACTGTAAGTTTGGTGGATATGGAGTGTGTGTCAAAAAAATTAATTAAAAAAAAATTTATGGTATAGATGATATTTTCCCATGGTACAAAATTCAAAAAGTGTGGTGAAAATTATTACTTTCTCAATTATGACAATTGATAAGCTTAAAATCATAAATAAATAGATAGAGATAGGTAATTATAAATATAGATAAGCATTTTTACTCTTTTCTAATTAACACTCTGTTCTACATGTTACATTTTAAATTAAAATATACCTTAGAGTCAGATTTTTGTTACCTTTTAAAAACTATATAAAAATATGTCCAAAATTGCTTATTTCATTAAAATAAATCAATACTCACCCAGTTATGTCTGTGCATCCTCATTCCCCTTGATGGGTGCTCTCAAGCCTACAGTATCCCATTCTACCTTTTCTAAGCCTCCATTTTCCTCTGACTCCTCCCTTTCATCTCTCCTTTTTTTTTCTTTTCTCTCCACCCTATGCCCTTACACCTTTCCTATCTTTAGCTCTTTTCATGTTGTAAACAATAGAGATATGTTCAGATTATCTCAAGTATGGAAAATATATAGAACTAATTTAGGGAGGAATTAAGACAGCAGAACATAATTTCTCTGAAGCCACAAATCCAGGCATCCAGCAAGTACTGGGTTTTAGTTCAAGTAATGAGAGCAGATAATTCTGAAAGTTCAATTCTAGTAGTAGGCAATCTGGAAACAGCTTATTTCTGTCTCTTCTGCTTCTACAACCATTTGGCTTGCTACTTCTCTGTTTGCCTCAGTTATAGACTAAATAACAGAAAATCTACTAGAGTCTGTTAATCACCATGAAAACAGAATAAGCAACTGGGCAGTTATGCTACCTCATGAGTTCCTATGTTAGTCAATTAAGATGAAAAAATGCCACCCAATGACATATTTTCTTGACCTACTAATTATGTATATGCTCTTCTTCTAAAGCCCTGTTGGGCATTCAACCAAGATTTAAGTACCACGAATTCAATGTTTACTAGTTTAATGTTTAATTTCAACTATCTGATAATACCTTTGTTTTGACCACTTAGGGTAGTCAGAGATGAGAGCTTAAATCTAGATGAAAGTCATGGAATTCATTATTTTAAACTCCATATAAAAATCAGAAATAGAAAAGCAATTACTGTGATTTAAAATTGCTGTTTGTCATATATAATTTCAATTAAATTGGACTGTTAGTCAGCTAAGAAGCATTTTGTATTAGCATACTGATTTGCAATTATGTATATTTACAAATAATGTGGCATTATAGACTGATTATATATATATCTGAAAGAGAGAAGGAGTGAGTGAGAGGAAGGAAGGAAGGGAGGAAGGAAGGAAGGAAGGGAGGAAGGAAGGAAGGGAGGGAGGGAGGGAGGGAGGGAGGGAGGGAGAAAAGGGAGGGAGGAGAGAAGGGATGGAAGAAGTAAGTCTAAAAAGACTAAAGATTGAACTGGATAAATTAAATTATAAAACCTTGAAAAGGAATAGTGACTTCTTTGTGCCACATTCTGCACCATAGCACAAACTTAGTACTCAGCAAATTAAAAATTAATATTAAAAAATTATGTAAAAATGATCATAGAGGGGTTACTTGTAGCAAGAGAATCAAGCCCAGTAATAATAATTGATATAATCTAATCTCTGAAGGAACATGTAATTTTCCATCTATTTTGCCCCAGGAGCCTCCTAAAATTATTCGGATGAAGTCTAACTCACAGAACTCAAAGAATATGTAATTGCAAAAATTTATAGGACATTTATTAATTTACATTGGGTGAGTACCTCAAACTAAGGAAGAGAGGCTCAGTTCCTCCCAGAGAATGCAAGTCCTGAGGGTTGACTTTTGAAGGAGTGATAAGGACATAGAAACGCTCCATAGGTTGTGAGCTTTCCCAAATCTTTCTATATACATTTGTATAACATCTCTGGGAGAGGAGTTATTCCCACTACTCATTGCCCTTTGTCCCCAAAGCTAAGTGTAGTTCTAGATATCTGCACATGCACATATGCTCACAATAACTAGTACACCATCTGAATTCAAATTGGGGTTCTGCATTCAGTATGGTGAAGTGCCACCTAAACACTTTCTAGCCAGACTAGAAAAAGGAAACTATGTAAAACAGAGTTTAAAAATAAATGTTGCAATAAAGATTTTAAAAGAAGAATGAAGAACAAAGAAAATATATTTTGGGAACTGATAGCAATCAACTAGGACAGTGGTATTAAAAGAGACTCAAAGCCAGGAGGAGTTTAAAAAGAAAGTGCCAGACACCTGGATTTCTCAAATCTTAGTGTGATGATAAATTTTAGGTGTCAATTTGGTTAGGATATGGTGCCCAGCTCCTTGGTAACAAACTAGACTAGATGTTGCTGTGAAGGCATATTGTAGATGTGATTAAAACCTACAACCAGTTGACTTTAAGTAAAGGAGATTGCACTTGATAATAAGGTTAGGTTTTACCTAATCACTTAAAGGCCTTAAGAGCAAAAAAGTGGGGTTTTCAGAAGAAACAGAAATCTGCCTCAAGATTGCAGCATAAAAATCCTGACTGAGAGAAGGATCCAAGATGGTGGAGTAGGGAACCACAGGCTGCATTCCTCCTCCAGAAACTGTAAGAAAAGTATTGTCTCAATGGGTGGAGACTCACACTGTAAGCAACAAAATATTAAACTTCCATTCTGGGGAATCCTGCTATGTTCTCAAATAGAGGGGCAAGAATCTCTCGAGTACATAAGCAGTGCCTAATAAAAAAAAAGACCAATATGTCAAGCCCTCAATACTATTACACAGAACTATGAACCTTATTCTTATTAAATTAAAACTTAGCCTACTAACATCTATTGCCTAGGATTTACCTGTGAAAACGTCCTTCATACTCAAAAGTGTCCTCTCTCTAAGACAAACTAAGCAAATAAATGTACTACCTTCTCCCTGGCATTGGAACATGACTTCCAGGAATGAGCCTCCCTGGCACTGAGGGGTTAATACCAAGCACAAACCAGTGATGTATTTGGAAAAAGACCATGACCAAAAGGAGGAAACATCAAATACAAAAGAGTTTTTATAGCTGTATTAGTCAAGGTTCTCTAGAGAAACAGATACAATAGGAGATACTGTAAACAGTATGAGATTTTATAAGAGTCTTTCATGTGACCGTGGGGATGCATAAGTCCAGGTTCTGCAGGCAGGCTGCAAACCAGGGCCTCCAATGAAAGTCCAATGAAGATCCTTGATGAGTTTCTGGGAGACGTTGGCTGTCTTAAAATGAACTGGAAAATTCTCTCTGAATGTTAGTCACTTCCCCTTTTAAGGCATTCAACTGACTGGATAAAGCGTCACTCATTGCTGACGGCAATCTCCCTGATTGATGTAGATGTAATCAGCCATCTATGCAGTAAAGTCGCTGATGGCTAAAGCCCATAAATGGCTTTGTATTACAATTAGCCCAGAGCTTGCTTGACAAAAGCTAAGCACAATTACCTGCCCAAGTTGTCACATTAGCCTAACCATCAGTCCACCCCTTGTCAACTCAGCAACCATACACATTACCTTAAACCACACATAGTCTCTAAGTAAAAACAATAACAGACATTCACATATATATATTTCCATCTAACAATGTTCAACTCTCCTCTGTACAACCGGAAATGCATTAATTCCCTACAGATAGGGTTTAAGTCCTCAGGTAATATTCACTCTTAAACTTGACATCCTTAAATATTATGACATGAAAAAAATACAACTTGTCACATGATAGGGGAAAAGGTTGGGAAAGAAAACAAAGAAATTTGTTTTGTGTACATATGCAATCATACTCATAACAAAAGAAGGAAGAAAGATTCATGACTATTACAGTCCTCGTTTCTGTAACTGCTCATGTGGGCAAAGTTCATATTTATCACTACCTTCTTCCACTATCCATTCCATGTTCCTGTTACCCAAAGCTTTGGTCTTTGCCTGGTGGGGTGACTCAAACTTTCATTCTTGAAGATTATGGGCCATTGTTAGTCCTGCTTAGATTGGGTTGTTGCAGTTTTCTATTGATTTAATCACAGCACATAGCAGCACTAGGAGACGCCCTAGAGGATCTCCTATGTTCCAGGCAAACTCTTCTTTAGCCTCATTATTTAGATGCACTTCTATTTCCCCTTGATAGTCAGGATCAATCACCCCAGCCAGTATAGTATTTCCCTTCTTTGCCTGTGGATTCAGAGGTAAGAGGATCCCAAAGAGGCCAGGTGGCATTCTAAACTTCCAGTTCAACGGAATCATGTTGTGTTCCCTGGTGGCAGCAATCCTCCTTTTAGGACTAAGAATTGTAGACCAGGAAGCAAAAATTTTCCTAGTGAGTCACTAGGAGTAATAGTGAGTGGGGCCACTCCCATTTCCACCCCTTGATTCCTGGACCCATGAATCCTGGTTATGGGAGAAACAGTACCATAGAGCAGATGCTGATTTAGAGCATACACAGCCTCCTGGAGAACATTGCCTCAGCCCTGCAAGGAATTGCCACCGGTTGGCACTGAAATTGAGTCTTCAAAAGGCTATTCCACCATTCTATTTATCCATCTGCTTCAGGGTGGTGGGGAACATGGTACGGCCAGTGAATTCCATGGGCATGTGCCCATTCCCACACATCATTTGCTGTGCAATGGGTTCCTTGATCAGAAGCAATGCTGTGTGAGATGCCATGATGGTAGATAAGACATTCAGTAAGTCTATGGATGGTAGTTTTGGAAGAAGCATTGCATGTAGGAAATTCAAATCCATATTTGGAGTATGTGTCTATTTCAGTTAAAATAAATCGCTACCCCTTCCATGGTGGAAGTGGTCCAATATAGTCAACCTGCCACCAGGTAGCAGGCTGGTCACCTCAGGGAATGTTTTCTTATCTGGGGCTGAGAGTGAGTCTCTACTACTGGCAGATTGGGCATTCAGCAGTGGCTGTAGCAAAATCAGCCTTGGTGAGGGGAAGTCCATGTTGCTGAGCCCATGCATAACCTCCATCCTTACCTCTATGGCCTCTTTGTTCATGAGCCCATTAGGCAATGACAGGAGGGGGTGGGGAAAGAGGCTGAGATTAGCCATGGAGTGGGTCATCTTATCCACTTGATTATTAAAATCTTCCTCTGCTGAAGTCACTCCCTGGTGAACATTCACGTGGGGCACAAATATTTTCATGTTTTTTGCCCACTCAGAAAGGTCTATCCACATACATCTTCCCCAGACCTCTTTGTAACCAATTTTCTAATCATGTTCCTTCCAAGTCCCTCACCATACAGCCAAGCCATTGGCAACAGCCCATGAATCAGTGTACAAACACACCTCTGGCCATTTCTTCTTCCAAGCAAAATGAACAACAAGGTGCACTGCTTGAAGTTCTGCCCACTGGGAGGATTTGCCCTCACCACTGTCCTTCAGGGAAGTCCCAGAAAAGGGCTGCAGTGCTGCAGCTGTCCACTTTCGGGTGGTACCTGCATATCGTGCAGAACCCTCTGTAAACCAGGCCCGAGTTGTCTCTTCCTCAGTCAACTGATTGTAAGGGACTCTCCAAGAGGCCAAAGCTGTGGGCTGGGAAAGAGAAGGTAACATGGCAGGAGTAGTGACCATGGGCATTTTGGGCTACTTACTTGTGCATTCAGGATCCACTTGAACCCTATCTCGTATATACCGCTTCCACTTTATTATTGAGTTCTGCTGTGCATGCCCAACTATATGGTTTGGTGGGTCAGACAATACCCAGCTCATGATAGGCAACTCAAGTCTCATGGAAACTTGATGGCCCATGGTTAAGTGTTCAGTCCCTACTAAGGCCCAGTAGCAGGCCAAAAGCTGTTTCTCAAAAGGAGTGTAGTTATTTGCAAAGGATGGCAGGGATTTCCTTCAAAATCCTAAGGGTCTGTGTTATGATTCTCCTATAGGGGCCTGCCAAAGGCTTCAGACGGCATCTCTATTTGCCACTGAAACTTCCAGCACCATTGGATCTGCTGGATCATATGGTCTAAGTGGTAGTGCAGCTTGCACAGCAGCTTGGACCTGTCACAGAGCCTCCTCTTGGTCTGGTCCCCAGTCAAAACTAGAAGCTTTTCTGCTCACTCAGTAAGTGGGTCAGAGTAGCACACCCAAATGAGGAATGTGTTTTCTCCAAAATCTGAAGAGACCAAGTAAGCGTTTTGCCTCTTTTTGGTTGTAGGAGGGGCCATATGCAACAGCTTATCCTTTACTTTAGAAGCGATATCTTGACATGTCCCACACTACTGGACACCTAGAAATTTCACTGAGGTGGAAGGACCCAGTAGTTTTGTTGGATTTATCTCCCATCCTCTCTCACGCAAATGCCTTGCCAATAAATCTAGAGTCTTTGCTACTTCTTGCCTACTAGGTCCTATCAACATGATACCATCAATATAATGGACCAGTGTGATGTCTCGTGGGAGATGATCAAGGTCTCTGCGGACAATATTATGACATAGGGCTGGAGAGTTGATATACCCCTGAGGCAGGACAGTGAAGGTATATTGCTGGCCTTGCCAACTGAAAGCAAACTGTTTCTGGTGGTCCTTACTAATGGCAATTGAGAAAAAAGTATTTGCCAGATCAACAGCTGCATACCAGGTACCAGGGGAGGTGTTAATTTGCTTAAGCAATGATACCACATCTGGGAGAGCAGCTGCAATTGGAGTCACCATCTGGTTAAATTTACAATAATCTACTGTCATTGTCCAAGATCCATCTGTTTTCCGCACAGGCGAAATAGGAGAGTTGTGTGGGTATGAGTTGGGAATCACCATCCCTGCATCCTTCAGATTCTTGATGGTGGCACTAATCTCTGCAATCCCTCCAGGAATCCAGTATTGCCTTTGATTTACTATTTTGCTAGGCAGGAGCAATTCTAGTGGCTTCCACTTCGCCTTTCCAACCATAGTAACCTTCACTCCACAAGTCAGGGATCCAATGTGGGGGTTCTGCCAGTTACTGAGTATGTCTATTCCAATTATGCATTCTGGAACTGGAGAAATAACCACAGAATGGGTCTAGGAACCCACTGAACCCACTGTGAGATGGATGTGAGCTAAAACTCCATCAATCACCTAACCTCCATAAGTCCCTATTCTGACTGGTGGACCACAGTGACGTTTTGGGTCTCCTGGAATTAATGTCATTTCTGAGCCAGTGTCTAATAATTCCCCAAATGTCTGATCATTTCCTTTTCTCCAATGCACAGTTACTCTGGTAAAAGGCCATAGGTCTCCTATGGGAAAGGTGGGAGTAAGACTAACAGTATAAAATTTTGGCAGTTTAACAGGATCCTTCCCCAAGAGGACCTGGCCTTTTCTACATTCGTGGGGCTCTGTGTCTGTAAACTGTCTCAAGTCTGGGAATTGATTAAGGGGCCGTGTATCTCTGCATCTGTAATTTGAGTTAGGATTTTGTTCACTCGACCTGGAACTCTTCTGTTTATACAGATCCAGAAGGCTGCTTATCTATTTCACTTCTAGGTACCCCATGGTCTATTAGCCAATGCCATAACTCTATGCGACTCAGACTATTTTGATTGCTGCTTTGAATCTGCCTTTCATTGCAGTAGCCACACCCACCTTGTCTTTTGCAATTAACTGTGGATACTTGACTTTTACTGGACTGAGATCTGATGATCATCCCCTTAATGTTTAAGGATTCTAACTCCATTACAGACCTCACTACAGTAATATCTGGACTACAGAGAAGAGCAAACACAGAGCTCATCAGGGAAGATGAAGTTAGTCTTAAAATATATTCCTCACAGTCCTTGTTAAAAGTGTGTTCTCTGGACATTTCTGGGGTTTGTGGGCAGGTCTCAAATGCTAAATCCATTCTAGCATTCCAATCTCTCTAAGCCTTTGAATTCCCTCTTCTACTGTATACCAAGGCAAATCGGGCATCTCAATCTCAGACATGCTAGGCCATCTTTTGGTCCATGTTTCAGTCGGCCACCCAAACAAACTGTTAGAGCCCTTTCTATCCCCTTGAGCTACAGCACTGAATCCAGAATTTCTGGTTATTGGGCCCATAAAATCAGAGTGATCCATCTTTAGATTCCTTCTACCATTATCCTTCCACCATAAAATCAGAGTGATCCATCTTTAGAATCCTTCCACCATTATACCCTTAGTATCATTCCCACACATATTCCTCTGATTTCTGTCTATATAAATTGGAAAATTCATGCAATTCTTTTAGAGTATAGCACACTTTCTCATGGATCACACTTTGTATTTCACCCTTGGGGGCTTGTTGTGATTTTAATCTAGTAATAGGTCTCAAGACCAGAAGGGTGGTGGGGGTGGGTAAGGAGAAGGATTAGAAATGTCTTGCAAGATACTGACCTCAGGGCATTCCTTTGCATTTTCTTCTGGTGAGACAGGATTAATATCTTCAGGCAGGGTTTGGAAGGCAGATTTCTCAGGGCAAGCTGGAGGTTGGGCAGTACAGGCTGGAGTTTGTCTGGTACCTGCCTCAATGTAGGGAGGAGGTCCAGAGTCCCTAGGACAGGCCAGAGGCTGGGCAGTGCAGGCTTCAGTTTGTCTGGTACCCAACTCAAGGCTGGATGGAGTTTTGGACTCCCTAGGGCAAGCTGGATGCTGGGTGATACAAGGTTGATGAGGTGTGGCTCCACAGGGCAGGCCATCTGCTGAGACTTTATCTGGTAAAGTCTCAGCAGAGTTTAGGGTTCCAATGTCCCCATCAATATAACATCATATGTCTCCATTCCAATCCTCTGGGTTCCATTTCTAACCACAGAAATCCTGTGGAGTTGAGCTTTTAGTTTCCTTTGTAACTCTGCTACTCATACAATGAGAGTCTGAGTTTGATTCTCAGATATGTCAAGCCTGTGGCTACAGGAGACAAGATTTTCTTTCAGAGCACACATAAAAGCCTTCATATCATTCATGCGGTGTTTAAGTTGCAAATGGAAACCTTTAGCTCATCTCTTTCTTTTGTAATTATATCCAGAGTACCTAGGAGGAGTCAGCCAACATTATTATACTTTTTGACTCCACAAAACTGTGTTAAGGTGTAAAAAACACTCTCACCCAGATCCTTACTTCTTATAAGCATTGAAGTAAGGGAATCCAGTGATGATATTTTGCAAATCTCCATTGCCAACTCACACCATAGTCTGTTAGTGGCCTCTTTGATATTGGAAAGGGAGTCATTGGTACCCTTGAGTCCAATTAAAGAGCCAATTGCAAAACTCCTAGAACCACCTCAGTGATCCCTTGTTTAAAACTCTGTTCCTCAAGAACCACTCCTTGTATCAAGCTGTATTAGTCAGGGTTCTCTGGGGAAACAGAATCAACAAGAAACAGAAACAAACTGTTTCTGTTATAAAATAGTATGAGATTTTATAAGAGTTCTCACGTGACTGTGGGGATGCACAAGTCCAGGTTCTGCAGGCAAGCTGCAAACAAGGGGCTCCAGTGAAAGTCCAGTGAAGGTCCTTGATGAGTTTCTGGGAAACAGTGGCTGTCCTAATATGAGCTGGGAAATTCTCTCTGAATGCTGAAATCACTTCCCCTTTTAAGGCTTCCAACTGATTGGATAAAACCTCACTCATTGCTGACAACAATCTTCCCGCATCTTCCTGGCTGATGCAGATGTAATCAGCCACCTATGCAGTAAACTCACTGATGGCTAAAGCCCATAAATGTCCTTGTATTACAATTAGCCCAGTGCTTGCTTGACCAAACAGCTGGGCACAATTTCCTGACACATTAGCCTAACCATCACAATGGCTTAGAGATTTCAAAATGAGTTGGGAGGTCATTCTAGAGGTTATATTTATGTAAGTCTCAGGCCGATCTCACTAACTGCCACTGTGACCAAAGCCTCAATTAAGGGTGCTCCTGAGGGCTCTAGAGCCATCTGGACACTAAAGGCAAGGCACACAACCCCCTGAAATCTGCTTCCTGTCGGTGGGACTTACCTTGAAATATATTACAATGTATTTTCCCAGTGTAACAGAGTTAGACTCATTTATAATTTTCCTGCACACAATTCTTCCACCCTTTTTATTTAAGCCTATATTTAGCACTATACCCATTGAATATATGCCCCAGAGATTTAAATCTTCAGTTTGTTCATATGCTGGTTGAGTGCTGAATCTCAGAAGAGTTGCAGCCAATACCTACTCTCCAGTTCATTGGACTCACCCAGGACAACTAACAAAATGATTTTGGACAACCCCCATCCCAAAAAGCAAAGAGTCTCTGCAACTGCGAGCAAAAACAGGTCCTTCCGTCTGTCCCATAATATCTAAGGCCCCTTTCAATCTGAGCCAGAGCGGGCATCACCATCCCAAAATCCTCAAGGTTGAGGAATGAATAAATATAATGGGTGAATGCAACCATAGACAAAGTAAACATTAATATTGTAGTAATGGAAGAATTTGTAATGTTGTTGTAAATATTGTGGTTACCAGACATTCTGAAGAGAGGGAGAGGGAATAATAGGTGGAACATAGGGCATTGAAATGAAGTATAAACCACAATGTAATCTATAGACCTTGGTTAGTAACAATGCTTCAATATTTATTCATCAATTGTAACAACTGTACCACAAAATTGTAAGATGTTATCAATTGGATGATGTGGGGGGAGTGGGTTATATGGAAACCCCTATATTTTCTCTTGCAACTTTTCTATAATCTAAAACCTCTTTAAAAATAAAGTTTATTATATTAAAAAAATTCCTGACTGAGTTGCATCTTGCCTACCTTTCCTACAGATTTCATACTTGCCAGCCCTCAAAATCTTATGAGACATTGCCTTAAAATATTTGTATAATTGATAGATGATAGATCATCGATTGATAGCTAGAAAGTCTAAATGGGTCTGGTTTTGTGTGTGTGTGTGTGTGTGTGTGTGTTTTTTAAGAACCCTGACTGGTACAGTTAGTCCAGAAGATGCAGCCTCATTTGGTTTTGAATAGCATATATAACAACTTGAGCTGTTGACTATTCTTTGACAGTCATTTATCAAATAAATAAATATGGATTTTCTCTCAAGTTGCTTAAATAATTGAACAATGTACAATGTAAATTAAAAATGTATGCCAAGCTTGCTTCACTTAAATCCTACATTTCAAAATGTGATAGGCAGAACAATGAGCCCCCAAAAGATGCCCATGTCCTAATCCTGAATAAGACTATGTTATGTTACATGCAAGGGGAGATTAAGGTTGCAGATGGAATTGAGGTTGCTAATCAGATGAATGTGAGAGAAGAAATTAAGTGGTTTATAAAGGTGGGCACAATGAAATCTCAAAGGTCCTTATAAATGAAAGAGGGAAGTCAGAAAGCCAGTGTCAGAGTGATGTGATCAGAAAAAGTCTCAAATGGCCATTTCTGGCTTTGAGGATAGAAGGACACACTAAGTCAAGGAAATTAGGTAGTCTCTAGAAGCTAGAAAAGCCAAAACATACTTCCCCCTAGAACCTCCATTAAAAAATACAATCTTGATTGTAGCCCAGTGAGACCCATTTTTGATCTTACATCCAGAAGGTAATACATAATATTAAGGGTTGTTTAAGCTACTAAGTTTATTGTAATTTATTACAGCAGCAGTAGGAAACTAATTCACAAAACAGTCAATTTGTTTTTATTTTTGTTGTATTTTTAACCCTTTGATTTCAACTATTGAACAACTGAAATACGGTAAATCAGAAAATGATTTTAATACACTATTTGAAGGCAGCAGATTGTTTAATAAAATCCCTGCATCATAAATGGCAAGGTATTTCTCTATATTAATCTTTTGAATGGAAATACTCCCCACTTTGGTTTCAGTTATCTCACATACCCTCATCTACAAGAAGAAGAAGAAATTATTTAATATATAAATTCTAGATGGAATTTTAAGGCAGATACTAAGCAATTTTGTACCCCCGGCACATTTTGTGTTGCTCTAGAAAAATGGCCATAGATCTATGAAAAAATATCTATCAACTACTTGAAGTCTGATGAATGATATAGGTTTAACTGTGGTAGGCAGCATCTAACTTGGCCCCCAATGATCCCCACCTCCTGGTATTCATGTTTTTGGGTAATCCTGTCCCTTTGAATGAGGGCTAGACCTAGTAAGTTACTTCTAATGACTAGAATATGAAAAAAAGTGATGGATATCGCTTCTCTTGCTATCTCCCTTGTTTGCTCAGAGGGAAGCCAGCTGCTATGTGTTGAGTTGTTCCAAGGAGAGACCCAAGTGACAAGGAACTGATATTTCTGACCAATAGCCAGTAAGGGCCTGGGACCTGCCAATAATCACATGACTGAGCCTGGAAGTGGATCTCCCTCCAGCAAGCTCTTGGATTGCAGCTTCTTTAGTATCCTAAGCCAGAGGACACAGAGCAGCCACGTCCAAATTTCTGACTCACAGAAATGGTGAGATAAAAGATATGTTCATTTTAGTAAGCAGCTATATTTTGGGTAATATGGTATGCAGCAATACATTACTGATACATTAATTGAGATATAATTGTTATAACATATTTAGAAATTAATGTTGGATTTGGAAACCTAACATTTTCACTCTGTCCAAATTAAAAAGTTCTGACTTCATAATCAAACTATTGGTCTTATATTTTATATTAAAAATTCGAAACAGTGTTTGTTTTATCTTATTTCTAAGCTCCATTTCTCCATCTTTCATGATTCTGAGTGAGATCTGAGCCCAGTAAGAATTGGCAGAGAAGAGATGAAAGATGTGGAGGCACCGATTATTAGGCTAAATTGAGTGGAGATTTTCCAAAGAACAATTTTCCTCTTATCACATCTTGGTAAACTCAGAGTCATACTGAATAAATTTGAATGGACTTTATTGAATAAACAATATGGAAATAAGTTTGTACTGGTCAGTATGACACAGCCACTGAAATGTTTTGATCCCCAGCATTACTCAACTCTGTCTCCCTAAGAAAGAAAAAGTGGAGTCTAGAATAATAATGATATTATGTTTTCTCTGAGCTATAAGGAGTAAAGGGGCCAATGAAAGTCAGTCATCTTTTCATATATTAGAACTCTGGGAGAGAGGCTTTACCCTGAGGGGTACAAGGATATGTGGTCTGTTGGAAGCTCTTGTCAGAGAAGGGGCCTGCTGGGTACACATTCACTCATTATCTGAGTAGTACCTGCTAGCAAAGGTATCTGGAATTCTCCACATTCTCTTTTCATTCAAAACATGAAGCCATATCCCAGTCAGGGAACAATCTTTGCTGCAAAACAGAATGTCAAATATAAGATTCTAACAAAATAATAGATGCCAAATACTTCTGGAGTCCAAAGTGAGCGGCTAGAACACCTTTGAAAAAAGTGCAAATAATATAGTTTAAAATCTGTTTTACATCTGGTTTTTTTCAAACCTAAGTCTAATAGCTACTGCAGAATATAAAATGTTTGATATGTTGAACTGGCTATAAAGAGATAAGGTTTATTTGGAGAATGTTGCTAGAGTGCTATAACAATATCCTTTCCTTCCCTTCTGGAATGGGTGAACCCAAGTTCTTAATGAAAGACCACTTGACATATATTCCCTGAGGTTTAAGGATCACAGTTGACTGGTATCTGATACAGATCTGAAAAGTCTTCAAAAGACTAGCTGGAGGGGACTGTGGGAGAATAGGGGGAGCAGGACAAAGTTAGGTGTGTCCTACATGGGAACCCCAGGGATAAGTCACTAAGTCATTTTGAAAAAAGCCACAACACAAGATGATTTTTTTCCCAGTTCATTGACCTCAGCGAAAGGAGCTATAGGTGTACCGTTGGATTCAAAGGGTATGAAAAAGTGAGCCAACTTAAAAGAGATATTGCCTGTCAAATAAATGAACTCTTCAATCACTGAAATGAAACTTTTTTGAGTTGGTAAATTTTTATCATGTAACACTGACCAAAACACTTTCTCTGGAATATCAATATAATAATAATCAGAGTATGGTTCTTTCAGCAAATATCTTCTTATTCCAGAATTTACTGATATTATTTGGCAGTGGTTTATTGTTAATTCATTTTAGTTACTCCCAATTTTATTTTGTCTTTTTTTTTAATATATCTTATCTCTTTTAACTGATACACATATGGTTAAGGACAAAAAGATGTTTTTTAATAGCATCATGTAAAGCCTACTGAACCTCAGATTTATTTATGTATGAGTACCTAACTCAAGTTAGGTACTTGAGTTAGGTACTTGAACAGGCCTAACTCAAGTTAGGTACTTGAACAGGCCATCTGCACATCAAAAATAAAAAGCTTCAAACTACAAAGGGTCAATATATGACCTTTTCTAAACTAAGGATGTCTTTGTAGAATCAATATTTCTCATTTTCTATATCTGAAAGGAAAGTACTAAGTTAGTACACAGAGACTTGCTTTCTGGATCTATTATTGTGGTAGCATTCCTAAAGTACATTTTGATATTAATAGCTTGAAAAGCACACCCAATTTTTAAAAAAAATTTCTCTTTTAAATGAGAGGATAATAAAACCATGAAAATGATTAGATTTTTGGATAAAATATGATCTTTGCTATGGCTCTGAAATAGTAAATATTTGTTTAAAATTTTACTAAGAAAAGATGAAAAATATTGTGATCAGTTACTATTGAATGATAGATGGACATTGTTTGAAAATATTCACTTAGATATTCAACAACATTCAACAATTAACTATTACCCACAAATATCAATTGATCAAGTTATCAAGGAAAGACCAGCATCTCTGAAATATTGATGTAGCTTTATATTCATGTTAAGAAGGTCTAATGAGAAAATTTATAATACAAACACATAGCTCTACCACATATTAATTTAAAAAAGACAAGACATTGTAGGATCTGGAACCTGGTAAGAAGTCCACGAGGATATCGATACCCCCAAGATGGCTGCTGGAAGATCCTTGCCAGATTTCTGCCATCTGGAATGAGATTCCCTCTGAAAGCCAGCAGAAGCCCCAAATATTTATCACTGGGCCCACCTAGGGGATTGTTGGGTGGGGTAATCAATCAAAGCAGCAAACAGCTGGGACGCCTCCCATGCCATTAGCAAAGGGGTGGAATAATTAAAGGTTTAAAAAGCAAATGCAAAGGTCAAATCTCTCTCTCCCACTCTTTCCCACTCTCTTTCTCTCTCATGCCTTCTGTGCCCTGCTCTTGCCCTGTCCCCCCACATGGATCAACACACAAGTAAAACCTGGGCATTTATAATCTATAATGGGAAATTGTAGTCTATAAATCAGCCCTCTTTATCACTCTTCAGCCCTTTACTCTCTACCTGGGACCCATGATCTGTTATTTTCTCTTATTTCTCTTCCCTCCCTATCTTAATAAATTACTGGCCTCATTAAAAAATAAATAAATAAATGCAACTAACAGTTATTTTATAAAATAATATCTTCATAGGACCTTTTTCTAATAAATTAATTCTGCCTATTAGCAGAACAGCACTTTTAACACTGAATTTTTAAAAGAAAGAACAAATAAATTAAAAGTACTTGAGCTTTAGAAGACATTTCCAAAGCCCATGTGAATTAAAAAGCAATCAATAACTATATTACCCTTTATGTCAAAATAGATTCTGGCTGTACTACCAAAATGATAAACCAGTAAGATACAGGTTGCTTCAGAATACCAAATTTTGTCCATCCAAACAAATGTTTAAAGCTATATTTCAAGCTTTCCCAATATTTTCACAGAACTAAAGAATTTTGAGTACAAATTTCTTAGCTAAATTCCACTTCCAGCTTCTGCCCTTAATTTCCTCTCTGAATCATAAATTTAGTAGTTTCTGTCTTTTTCTTATCATATGTTAGTTCAAAATCCTAATTCATAAAGAAAGCTAGAATTAAAAAAAAAATAATAAAGCATTTTAAAAGGACGATTTTACAATTACCAATCCAAAGAAAACAAAAATCTAGTCAAATATGTGGAAAATTATGTAGCTTTAAAAACTGCAACAATATAGCCCATTAATGTATTATCTCTCAATCCCAGAAATATTTAAGATTGATATAATGGGCCAATGTCTTTACTATTTATTAAGATTTTAGTAAGAACACAGAGCTTTGTCTAATAACAAGTGCTATTTAGTTTTAGGTGATGTTGTTTGTATTATTAACAAATTATTAACAAATTCCAGGAATTTCAGAATTTAATATTTAAGAAGAAGAAAAATCCCTAAAAAATCAATAGATACAAATCTGAGATCAGGTAACAACTAAATTATTTTGGTTGTTTGAATTTTCAGTCCAAAACAGAAAGTCCTCTTTGGGTACCAGTATACAAATAAGTTTCTATAAAACTGCTGAAGCTTCACTTGGGCAGAGCTGAGAGTTGGGACTGTTAGAAACAAACAGACAATTGAACTCAGTCAACTTATCCTGTTGCTTTAAAAATGGCATTGATCTTATGCAGCAGAGGTAGCTATTGGTTATGCTAAGCTCCTCCATTATCAAAAGGTTCGTGACTTCTACATTGGAAGCCCTAAGGTGATTGACCCTGCCTGTCTTTCCAATGCCTTTACTGCCCCCAGAGTTTCTGGCCCTCCCCACTTTTGTTGCTTCTACTTCTGTGTGTTTCTGATTTCTTCCTGGAGATATTCATAGTCATCAGTCTTCTCTTTTCATTGTGCATTGAAGCTATCATATCTACTTTCTCTGGCAATTTTAGTTACAGATTCCTTAGACACCAACTTTTAAATCTAGCATTGGAAAATTAGGAACAAAGCACAGCCCGACATTGAGATGTAAAATTCTCTGGTGTACAATTTCAAGATGGTAAGGCTCAGCTCTGAGAAAATTGCAAAGGGGATAAATATGTTTGAGGTTTTAGTTTTTCCTTCTTCCATTGTATACCTTCACTTTGCCTTATAAAGCATCTTTGACCTCAAAGTCCTGCAGTACCTGCTGCCTTCTCAGGGAAGGTCCCACCAGAGCCCTCCTTAAAGCCTTTCACATTTGAAAACCTCAGCTAGTCTAAGTCACATTCGTTTAGGGCTTTGCTTGCTGAATAACAAACTATTTGGATAAAAATATTTGGGAAAAATAATTTGAGCAAGTGTGATTGAGAAAAGCCTAGTGTTAAACCACCTAGATAACTTTTACACAAGGACGTTCAGTTCCTAAAAGCAAAAAACAAATTGTCACTCTGTATATATTTACAGAAGATTACAATAATGTGGTGTTTTTTTTTTTACTCACTATAGCCTCCTAGGAGAGTTGAGAATGTTCTCCTACTTTCCTTCCTCCCCCTAATGCCTGCCTCTTTCTCACTAGAATAACCTGGCAGATTCACACTCTTCTCTAACTCTCTGCTTGACTGAAATGTCACAGAGCCAAAGGCACATTCTAAGTGTTATTTTAGCGTTTTGCATATACCTCTATTAACACTTACCTCACTATTTAACAATTTCTTCCTACACCACATGATTTTAGTCCCTAAAGCACAGGAAAATTTTCTCACTGGCACAAGTAATTATTAAACACTGTTAAATGAATGAATGATTAAATAGATGAATACTCAATTGAATGAATAAGAATAGAAATTCAGTTTGATGAAAAGGTCTATAAAGATGTTTATATCATTACTTTTTGTTTGACATCATATATTTGTTATGTAAATGGTACATTTTATTCCTATAGAAGATTTATTTACTCATCACTTATTCTCAATTTTATTATTGAATTTTAAACTTTGCATTGAACAAATGTAATACTTTTTATTCTAGAATCATTCATTACCAACACAACTTTGCAGAAGGAACAGTTTTCTTTTTACAAAATAAGAAATCAAAGAATCTAGATTTATTATTTCTTTTATAAAAGTCTACCCTATGATCAATGAGGGAAAAAATGTAACCTCTTTACAAACTATATCAAACTTACTAATCTTAAGCAGCTCACGGTGGTACACTTCTTTTGGTTCACACAGATACTTTTAGAATAATAAAAAGATGTATCTGATGAATGTTCCTATTTCTCCTCATCCTCTCCAACACTTAAAGTTTTCTGTTTTTTTAATAGCAGCCAGTCTAATAGGTCAAGATAGTATGGTGCAGCCGCTGTGGGGGATGGTTTGACTGTTACTCGGGAAGCTAAGTACAGAATTGCCTTATGATCCAGCAATCCCACTACTAGGAATATACCCAGAAGAATTGAAAACAGGGACACGAACATATATATGCACACCAATGTTCATCGTGGCATTGTTCACAATTGCCAAAATTTGGAAGCAACCTAAGTGTCTATTAATGGGTGAATGGATAAACAAAATGTGGTATATACATGTGATAGAATGCACCCCGCTGTAAGAAGGCATGAAGTGTTGACACATGTGACAACGTGGATGAATCTTGAAGACCTTATATTGAGGGAAGTAAGTCAGTTAATAAAGGAAAAATATTGCATGATCTCACTGACATCATATAGGGATACTGAGCAGACTCACAGAAGTAGAGTCTGAAAAATAGGTTACCAGAAGATAGAAAGGGAGTAGAGAGTGGTGAGCCAATGCTCAGTATGAGCAGAATCTATGATAAGGTGGATATGGGAAGTTTGGCAGTGGATGGGGTTGAGGGTGGTGCAGTGATGTGAATAAGGATGACGCTGCTGAAGTGTGAGTGTGAGTATTGTTGGGGGGAGATGAGCTATCCATAGAGCTAGGGAGAGGGCTGGAGGAAAGAACTGGTGAATTCTGGGGAGGTAGAAGACTGTGGGAATGTTCTTTTGGCAACTGTGGCAGGGGAGAAACACTGGTACAGGGTGTCATGGTAGAGGGATGTGTGGTGAAGGGTGCATCTGGGGCATGCCTCTATGGAATATGAATGTGTTTATGTGGTCAGAGAATGTTATCTCAGTGGGTGGAGACCCACACAATAACCAAAAAATATTAAATTTCCCTTCTGGGGAGTCCTATTACATTCCTTAATAGAGTAGCATGAATCTCTAGAATAGAAAGGCAGTGCCTAATGAAAGAAAACAGACTAATACACCAACCCCTCTTTTTTTTTTTTTTTTTTATTATGGGTAAAAATAAAAATTCTCACAATACATACAAACATTTGCAAAATGTTATATAAATATATATGCATATATGTGTATTTGCTTACAAAAATGTTATTTATATATATATATATACATATATTTTAAGAGGTGCTTAGATTACCCAAAATATTACACGGAACCCACTGGGATTCCCATGTTGCCCACCTCCCACACCTCCCACTCAGTTCTGAGTGGTGTGTGCTGATTTAAAATGGCCTACATCCGTTGCCACAACAGTACTCAGGACAACCTCCAACTCCCAAAGAAGCCCCTGTATTTCAACTGCTCATCCCCTCCCTACCCCAAAAGTGTCAAGTGGCCACTGGCTCCACCTCATTGTTATAATTTCTTGCATTGCTAGAATCACCATATGTGAACAAGTGAATACCATCAAGTCCACTCTAGTCCATAGTTCTTCCCCCAATCCTGAGGGGACTGGGATGGTGATGTCCACTCCAACTCCAAGTGAGAGAGGGCTTATATCCCATGGATATGGTGGGTGGGATGATCCTGCCTGCAGATGCAGGCCCTCTCCATTCCCTGGGATGGCCATTGCCCATAGTTGTCTCCTCACCGGGTGACTTGGATGAGTCCATTTAGCTGTAGGGTAGGAGTTGCAGCTCCACCTAGATTTCATGCACACCTGGCACATAGGTAGGCGCAACCCCTCCATATTAATGCTTGTACTTATGTACCTTATTCTTGTGAAATTGAAGTTTAGCCTAATAATACCATTGCCTAAGAGTTACCTCCTGAAAACCTCCTGTTGCACAAATGTGGCCTCTCTCTAAGTCAAACTCAGCAAATAAACTCACTACCTTCCCCTCTCCCCTGTCCCCAACCCCGTGTGGGACATGACTCCTGGGGATGAGCCTCACTGGCACTGAGGGATTATTATTAAGAACCAGCAACACATTTGGAAAAAAAACTTGGCCAAAAGGCAGAAAGATTAAATACAAAAGAGTTTTTATGGCTAAGAGTTTTCAAAGTGAATCAGGAGGTCATTCGAGAAGTTATATTTATTCATGTCTCAGGTGGGTGTCACTAACTGCCACAGTAAACAAAGCCTCAAACTGGGGTGCTACCAAGGACTCTAGAGACATCTGGACACTATAAACAAGATACACAACCCCATGAAATCAGCACCCCATAGATGGGCCTTTCCTCGGAGTATATGATCACCTATTTTTCCAATGTAACACGGTTAGACTCATTTATAATTTCCCTACATGTGATTCTTCTACCCCTTTTATTTGAACCTATAATTAGCACTATACCCATTAAATATATATCCCAGAGACTTAAATCCGATGTCTGTTCATATGCTGGCTGAGCCCTGAATCTCAGCAAAGTTGAAGCCAGTATTTACTCTCTAGTTCATTGGACTCTTTCAGGAGAACTAACTAAATGATGATGATGGACAACATCCATCACAAAAAAGCAAAGAGTATTGACAACTGCATGCAAAGCAGTTCCTTTCTTGCCCCATAAGATCTAGTCTCCCTCTCAATCAGAAACAGAACAGGTCTCATCAACCCAAAACCCTCAGCATTGAGGAATGAATGGACATAGGGCAGGGTATCAGATATTTTGTCAAAATGAGGAATGGTGAGAAATGTAAATCATAATGTTAATTATGGATATGTAAATTATGGAAAATGTAAATTGTGGATAGTAGCAAAGCTTCCAAATTTGTTCATCAGTTGTAACAAATGTAACTGTCATAACAAACTCCTGAAGGGCACGAGTTGGTGAGGCCACAAGAACACACCTGGCATTTAGTTCAGGCATAAACTATTGGGACTTAAGAACAGGAGAGACTCTTTGACGGTGGTTGTTCAAAGAATGAATGAAGTTAGTGCTCTTCAAAGAGATGAGAAAATGAGAGGTGATATATAAGGGGTTTCAGAACAAGGACATTCCATAGGGTATGAGAACAGAATTCCTGTACACATGGGGTGTGGTGATCTTTTCACTAAGCTCATAGGAAGGACGTTTATCAAGGACTTTTACTGCTTTGGGAAAATTAGTTTATGATACTATCGATGCATTCTCTCCCCTCAAGGGAGGGTTGGTAACCTTTAGCTTATGTCTAGGTCTTGCAGGCAGCTACATGCTGAGAACTTGGGGGTGGGGCCCTGGGTCCCCACAGTACCACATTAATGTAAGATGTTATTAGTGGCAGAAGGTGTGAGAGGAAGAAGGGTGGGCTGTGTTGGAATTCCCTATATTTTGATGTTACTTTCCTTTAATCTAAAACTTCTTTAAAAATAAAAAAATAATTTTTCTGAAATGAAAATTTTTAAAAAAGGAAGATGTAGCTAATCTGTCATAAATATCAAAACAATCAAAAACTATTACATGATATGTAAATGCTATTTATCAAGAAACAGCTTTGGGCATGGAAATATGATTAAATTGGAATTAAAAGTTTCTGGGTCTGGATCCTAGATCACCTTATTATTAGTACCATTTTGGTCAAGTTATTTAACTTTTCCATGTCAATTTCATCACCTTTAAAATGGACATACTAAAGCTTCCATCTTAAGAATGAGGGGAGTATCAAACGATATTATGTAGATAACAGCCCCGAATAAAATGAAAAGCACAATGCAAATATATATTATTGATTTACAACTAGGCTTCTCACAGTAGTTAATTTGCTATTTGTCACATATTATCTACCTTTTCTGTATTTTTCCATGTTTTAATTTCATCATATCCTGGAGCAGAATTATTATTGTTCCCCATTATTTCTTCCTTCTTTGCCATGTGGCAAGCCTTGCCTTCCTAAGAAGAGTATTTTTCCCCATCTTATTGACAACTGGCCCAGCCATGTGGCTTGACTTGACCAATGAAATATGAGTAGAAGTGATGGTGTGTCCTTTTCCAGCAGAAACTTTGAGATATTGTGTGTTTCTACTGCCTTCTTGCTATTTTCCTTCTGAGAATAGAACCCAGATAGAAGCAGCTCCTTCAGCTTAGATCTTGGAATAAAGAAGAAACAAGGATCAGTAGTACAAACCCTCCTAACCCCTGCATTTGACATGAACAGAATATAAGCCTTCTTACTCTAAGGCATGTTGACACTCTAATTTATCATCCAGACTAGGAATCGTTTGAAAATGAATGGTGTGCTATTAATAATTACACCTATATAGTAGACATCAACATGGATAGTCCTAGAAAATAGAATGACTGTTCACCTTAGCTACATACACAGTTTCAGGGGTTAAAGTTCTACAAGGCATGTTACAAAAATGAACAGTATAACTCCCACTCTTCTCCATACCCCTTCCATTCCCGATAAGTCTTTATCATAACTTTGATTAGATGACTAGTCTCTGATAACATTAGCTTGATTCTGTAAGTACTTTTCTCTGAAGGGTAATATGATTTTTCTTTTCATTTTTGTCATTACTATATCTTATTATTTTTCATTTCCTGTATGATTTTTCTCCTGAAATTAATTATGATTTTTATGTTTTGCTGACTTTTGTATGAACCTGTCACTAATACAACTCCAATTTTCTTCCAATTGTCCAAATCTCCTCTCCATTTATTCCTTGCATCAGAAATGTCATCAATTGAATTTTCTTAAGAATCCCTCCCAGAGCTTTCTGACTTTCTCTAGACTGACCTGGATGTCCTCTAAATCTGGTATATATTTATTCATCTTCCCTTTACCATCATCCTGTTTATCCCCTTGGAGTCTTTCTCTCCTGAATCAAATCAATTGTTTTTTTTTTTTTGTTGTTGTTGTTGTTGTTTTGTAGGTTTTACTCCCTGTTTGAGGGAAGAATGTCAAATAATTTTCTAGAGAAAATAAAATGGGAGTTAATTTTTGGACATTATAAATGTCTGAAAATATCTTCATTCTATCTTTACTCTTGATTGATAATTAAACTAAGTGAAGAATTTTATTTAGAAGTCATTTTCTGTCAAATATTTTCGAAGTGTTTTTCCATCACCTAAGCTTTTAGTGTTATACTGAAAACTTTACAGCCATTATTATTCTTAACATTTCATATGTGAACTCTCTATTCTTCCCCTCAGAAGCTTGCAGAATCTTTGTCCCAGAATGATATGATTTCACAATGCTTTGCCTTGGTGTCATTCCTTGTGCTGGCTTATTGCTATACTCTGTTATTTATTTAATTTTTTGCTGTCATCTATTTTCTCAACTTTTTTTTCGATCTAGTAAGCTGAAGTACAGAGCTTGGTGGTAAAGCTGGATTGGAGAAAAAGACTTGGATCCGAAGCCAAACTCTGTGATGAATTGAAGTCAACCATACCTGTATGAAGGATGTAACATACTCATGCCATAAAAGACAGACAATCTAGAAGAGTGAGAGAATGACAATTCTTCACCTTTTCTTTGCAAGAAAAAAGCACGTGCAAAAACATAAAGTATAGGCAACTTACAATAAGTATATCAACTCTATCCCCTAGTAAAATATGGCCTAGCATATGCAATACTATGCATTGAGTACAGCTATTCCTCCATTTTTCAGGATGATTGACCTAAGGAAAGAAAGGTCAATATTATTCAAGCCAACACTTTCCTATTATGGGGACAAATATGATGGTTCACACCATTAAAGGAGAAGGTTAGAATAAAATTCCAGGCTATGCAACAGATCTGAAGAAGTTTGAAAGAACACCATCGGAAAACACTGTTAAAATAGGGAATTGGGAATTAATGCTTAAAATGTATGAGTTTCTATTTGGAATGATGAAAATGTTTTGGTAACAGATGGTGGTGATAGTAGCACAATATTGTGTAAGTGTAATTAGCAGCACTGAAAAATATATATCTGAATGTGGTTGAAAGGAGAAAATGTTAGGTTTATATATGTTACTAGAATAAAATATTTTAAAAACCCATGGATTTGCACAACACAAACAGTGAACTCTAAGTAATAGTTAATAGTACAATTATAAAAATGTGCTCTCATCAGTTGTAACAAATGTACTATACCAATACAAGGTGCTAATAATATGGTAGTATATGGGAATCCCATATTTTATGTATGATTGTCTTATAAACCCACAACTACTCTAATAAAAAGAAAAATAGAGGTAAAAGATCAAGAATCATATTGATGAATAGGAAATAATAATAAAACCAGAAATCTAGACTTAAGATGATTCCTGCAGTTGATAACCAAATATAACTCCAAGGCAGTGGGACCTCTCTGTGTCTATGTTCATATGTTCTCAACTTCTTATTTAAATGAATCATACCATTTTTTGTTAGAGATATAAGGAAACATATTTCAGTGAATTTACTGAAAGACAAAAACATTCACATGTTTATCGAGAAATAAAGAGACATGATTGTTTTTATGCTGAGGCAGGCTAGTAG
Source organism: Tolypeutes matacus (assembly GCA_026826555.1). Classification (NCBI taxonomy): domain Eukaryota; kingdom Metazoa; phylum Chordata; class Mammalia; order Cingulata; family Chlamyphoridae; genus Tolypeutes; species Tolypeutes matacus. Next base: position 27,987,265 of record JAKSZT010054416.1, read on the forward strand.
ATTAGGAGTCAATAGGCAGATCTGGAACCTGGCAAGAAAGCCACGTGGCCACAAATCCCCACAAGATAGTTGCTGGAAGACCCTTGTGAGAACTCCCATTTCCAACGAGATTTCCTCTGGAATCAAGGAGAAGCCCAGGATATTCTCCAGGGGTCTTATCATTGGGTCCTCAACCTGAGAGGTTGAGGGGTGGGGTAATCAATCAAAACAGCAAATAGCTGAGATTCCTCCCCTGTTATTAGCAGAGGGGCAGAATAATTAATGGTTTAAAAGGCAAGTGCCAAAGCCAAAGGAGCCCCCTGTTCTTGCCTTTCTCCCCCTGCCTGGATCAGCATGCAAGTAAACCTCGGCATTTTATAATCTGTAATGGGGAATTGGAGTCTGTAAATCAGCCCTCTTTATCTCTATTCAGCCCCTTTCCTCTCTACCTGGTATTTATAATCTGTTATTTTCTCCCATTTCTCTTCTCTCCATTCCTTAATAAATTACTGGCCTAACTAAATTGACTTGCTTTTAAAATTTATTCTTTGTAGCTTAGCCAAGAATTTAGAGAAAATCCAGCAACATATTTGGTGAGCCAGGCAGAAGAGTTATTGGTGAGTCAAACTGTGCTATCTATTAATTAGTCTGTTTAATGCCCTCTTTTGGTTATCCATTTTAAATAGGTTCACCTACTGGTCCCCACAGGACACAACCCTGGGGGGGTCGGGAGGAGGCCGGGGCATGGGACCTCTCTGTGTCTATGCCACACGCCCAGGCTTGTTCGATCCGACCCTGGCCGTGAGGGTTGGGTCACAGGGCAGGGGTGCAAAACAGGACCCTGCCAAGACATGGGTTCCCAGGCTGAGCTCTGGGCACAACAAAGCCACTTTCTCACATTTTTTTTAGCAGCCACCAGCTTTGCCCTCGGGCTTGGCTGCCGTTGCCTTCTCCCACCCTCTCCTCTCCGCGCGGCAGCAGCAATGGCCGAGAGCCAGGGGCTTGTGTCTCCCCACTGGTCAATGCTTTTGCAGACCCACCTTCCTATCCACTGCATCCGGCTACTTGGTCTGGGACACGGTGGGAAGGCAGGGGTGGGCAGGACCAAGGTGGATGCCATGTGATGGCCCACATTCCCTTTCCCAGTGGGGTCACAGGCCAGGGCTCTGTTCATAATTAACCTTGACCCACATTTAATCTTACCACTTCCTACAACTGAATTTCTCATTGTGGGTCTGTAAATTGCTTTGGAATGTATTAGGAAGTGTAAAACTGAAAATGAATTTGCTAGTGAGTTTTAGCCCTACCCATGACAGGAGGAAGTTACTGCCTCAGGGTCCCAAGGCCTATTAGCTGGAACAATTGATCTCTAATCTCTTAATGGTCTTTGATGGCTGGTAAAACTAGGAAACTCTCAGGCATAAGCTAGGACTGCTTTTTAAGACCTTTGTAAGAATAGGTGGAAGAAGTTTTTTTTGCTTCTTTTCCAACAAGAAGCAATATTCAGCTTGGCAGCTTCTGTCCGAAATCTATTCAGTCTGTCTCCCAAATCCAGAATGGCCCTGGAAATGCCCAGCAGCAGGAGTCCTGTGATTCCCAGAGTGGCAGGAACCAGAGCAGCTAAACATCCCCTGAGACTTAGCGCAGGTGCTTTAGTTTGGATAACAGTGTAGTCAGTCTCGGACTCTGGAATGCCAGGGGTGCTGGGAACCAGAGCAGTAATTCTGACCATCCCCCAAGATGTTTCGTGGGTGCTTTGGTTCAGATAGCAGCCAAACGTCCCCCGAGACTTAGCTCAGGTGCTTTGGTTTGGGCAACTGCTCCCAACATCTCCCACCAATTCGGCTTGGTAGTTTTGGTCTGAACTTTGGGATTTTCAGGCATCTCCTAAGACCGAGGTTGGTCACAGGGATGCCCATTAGCAGGGCTCTGTATTAAATTCTCAGGATGCTGACACCAGAGCATCAGCTCCAAATTACTTGGAGTAGTAAATGTTTTAGTCAGACATGGACTCTGGGACACCACGTCAGTCAACTACAAAGTGCTCCTTCATTCTTCCTAGAATAATGGGCATGGTGTCTAGCCTACCAGCAGACTCCCCACAGGAGTGTCTTCTCAGAGATCAGGAAAATTTGCCTACTGCTGGTCTACATGTCCACAGAATAGCCAATAGCAGCCTCTGTATGGGACCCTGACATGAGGGCCAGAAACCTCATGTCATGTCTCCTTAAAAAAATGAGGAATTACATCTCAAACTTCCACTAACTCACTTTTAAAAACAGCCTTCTCAGTTTTAAACTCGGTTGTGTCTAATAAAGGGTGTGAATAGGGATCAAGTTCTAGACCATTTACTAAACCTCTCCTGAAAATTAAAAAACCTTACGTGCCATCAATCAAGATCAAAAAGTTCCTAGAAATGCTAAGGGTATAAAATTCTCTCTTCTGTTTTAAACTGTGCTTAAGTTTGTGTTCAACTTTGAAATCTGTGTTTAACTTTGTCAGTTTGCTTGTGCCTAGGAAATCAGATTTGGGGTACACCTGTTACAAATTGGATAATGGTGAAAGTTAACCAAAAAATGGGTTGTTAAGTGTCAATACTGTCTTGCAATTAGATGATGTATAAACCACAAGTGGGATTAGTTCAACTGCTAGAAAATAAAAAAACTTAGCTAAGTTGTTACTAATGAAATTTTTGTGGCTTAGTTAATAAAGGTACCCAATTCACCTTAAAGTGAAAACTTACTAGAAACTGTAACTAAGAGTTAAGATCATTATATAGATGCCTTTATATTATAAAACAGCAGAAGGATAATAACAAATTATAACTTGGTAGATTTAGCCTAAACCTATTATTGTAAGTATAAATCTCAAACTGAACTTACCTGTGTTTACGGTTACTTCAGGTCTAGCTTCACCCCTTGTCTTTCCTTATGGTTATTTCATGACAGCTTCTGCCCTCTATGGCTCAGGGAAAAGCAAACTTATGACATCCCTGTCTCCTGTCCTTCTGCTGGTATTAGTGACCCTGATTTCTCTCGTGGCTCCAAATATGGACTAAATTGCTGCCCGGTGGAATTCTCAACCCTCGGGGTTGAACGTCCACTATGCCAGTCCAGAGGTTGCCAGAGTCCTGCTATCTCTAAGGACTGGGAAGTGAGGGAGGCCTCCTGCCTTGACTATCAGGGGTTCCTAAAAGCAGCAATTCATGAGAGAAACCAGTTTTCCTGAGGCTTCCATAGCCTCAGTGAGTACGCATAGAATTAGTCTTGCTCATCCAAGGTCTGCCAAAATCAGAGTGGGAAATAAGCAAAGTTGTAAAGCAAAGGAAAATTATATTAAAACATTGGGGACATTTTGGTTATAAGCCAATAATTAAGAAATGAAATTCTTGTGCAAAACTTCATGGTCACAGTGTAAATTAGAGCAACTAAAAAGAGCCTTCAAAGAAATCTTTTAAATGTTATCTTATAGTTAAATTTATTCTGCAGGAGAATGAAAATTGTAACAGTGAGCTCTGTGTTTCTGTGTCAAACTCTAGTAGTGTTTGCCTATTTGCTTAATATATAACTTCATACATCAGGATGGTAATATTAATAGCAAAGAGTAACTTCATAGCAGGGAAACCTGTCAGAGGCCACCTCAATCTGCATATTCTAGTTGTGGTAAGGAAAAATAATCTTGATTCCATTGGGAATATTCAGTTTTTATAAAATAATGGAAAAAGTAGTTTTTCCTGTACTGCTGAAGTAAATTGCCTGTTAATTAACATCTTCATGGTAAAAGTGTAGAGGTAAAAACACCTTAACTTAACTAAAAAGTTAAGTTCATTTAATATGTTACACTTTGCATTGGAAGTGTTTAGAAAATGTGTAAAGATTAAAAGAGATAGATTTCAGTATTGTCAAACTCTTGTGCATTCAAACCAGGCCTTCAATCCACTGCACGGTGCCTTTCCATTTGACTTATTGGCTAGGTTGGTCACTCATCCCTAAAATAATAAAGGTATCTACTACATCTCTGGTTGTGCTCCTGAACTCGATGGAGACTATGTTGCAGTTTCAGACCCCTGCAGTAGCCAACGATGGCTCGATATAGCCAAACATACAATGCATATCGCCTCCAGACTGGCACTATTTCATAGTTCATAGGGTGGTATGCACCAGGCCAGTGGAATACTGGAGCCTACCTTCCCAGCTTCTCTCTAGGATCAATTGTGCTGCAGCATGCTGGCTGTGTGAAAGACATACCAAGTGGAGCAATGATTACCAGCATGATTTAAGTAGAACTTAAACACAGTTGGCATTATGGCCTGCTCCCATGGAGAGATAACATGTAAGGTATTGCAAACCTGGAGCTTAAATCTATTAATTGCAGCTCAAAGAGAAACTTATGCATTGATTAGTGCATTAGTTAGTGTTAAGTACTGCACCTATATCTTTCCTATTCTAGATATATGCCTGATGATTATGGTGGTATCATTTCTATTCTAGACCATATGCAGAGGGATACTGGACATGTTAAAATTCCTGGTAAACTTCATTTTCTAAGTAGTCAATGAATGTGCCTATAAGATTAAAAGATGGCCACCTTGCCTGAGAGCAGTGGGGGCAACAGCCCTTTGAATTTAAAAAACCACCAAATTAACTTGGGGGTGACCTCTCAGTCTTCACCCCACACAAGGTGAAAGACATGCTTAACCCAGGTCTTCCTCCTAGCCCTAATTCCACAACTTTCCCACTCATATCCTGGGGAGAACTGGCAAAACCACATGCCATCTTGCCAGGGCTAAGCATTTCCCACCACAAAGAAAATAGCAAATGAGGTGGCTAGGAACCATTTCTGCTTAGCCCCTTTGAGAAGGTCCATGGACAACTTTTTCTCACCCAGGACCTGGAAACCAGATTCTGATCAAATCTTGGCAAGAAAACAAGCCTCACTCTCAGAGCCCAAATGGAAGGAACCTTACTCTGTAGTTTTGATCACTCCCATAGGTATTAAAGTTAAAGGAACTGCCAGCTGGGTACACTTATCCCAAGTGAAACCAGCTGCCCAAGGAAGTGCCAGCTCACCAGAAGCATCTAATGGGATGTGCGAGTGCCAGTCATTGGATGGCCTGAAATACCTCTTCAAAAGACAAAGCGAAGTAGTGTCTGTGTCAAAGCCAGCTGTTCCCTGTAACTCCAGCCTAGATGCCTATTGCTAGGGGGAGGACAAACCAGACACCCCTTAAGAAACCTTGTCTGTTTTCATTTCCTCTAGTTTCTTCCTATACAATAACTAAAAGGGCAATATCTCTTTTCATCCCTCTCTTAGCTGTCTTAGGCATAACCACCACCACAGAAACTGAGATTGACAATTTATACCAAACCCCATTATCTATTACAATCGCTCCCTAAAGCTAACTAACAGCATAAAAGAAACCAGCCATGCCTTACAAGCTCTAAAACAGCAAATGGACTCTTTTGTTGCTGTGGAGCTGGAAAAATGCAGGGCACTTAACATGCTAACTGCAGCACAAGGAGGAACATGTCTTTTCCTTAAGGAAGAATGCCATCTCTATGTAAATCACCCTGAAATATCCCTAAACAGTGTAAAAAAAAAAAAAAAAAACTCTGCAAAATAAAGCCCACCAACTTTGGGGAGATGCAGCCTTTACAGGCACCTGGCCCTTTCTACTTTTGTGATCCAGTATCCTCTTAGTGGGACCATATATCCTCAAAATTCTAATTAAACTTATTTCTTCCAGAATCAACATCTTATTAGCCAAATGGAGATTTCATCCAGCTTCACCCAGGATGCCAGATTCCTCTTTCTCCAACTGCAACAGAATAGCAAGAGGGTTTTATACCTTGTCAGGTAGGGCCTACTGTCACTAAACAGCAGGAAGTAATTACAGAAGAATGACCATCCTCCTTCAGCACCCCTTTAAGAATAAAGGTGTAAACTCTCTGAGGGGTGAGTTGAGGCAGGCTAGTAGATTAGGAATCAATAGGTGGATCTGGAACCTGGCAGGATATCCACATAGTCGCAAATACCCCATAAAATGGCAGCTGGAAGACCTTGTGAGAACCCCCATTCAGAATGAGATTTCCTCCAGAATCAAGGAGAAGCCCTGGATTTTACCATTGGGCCCTCCTGGGAGATTGAGGGGTGGGGTAATCAATGAAAACAGCAAACAGCTGAGACTCTTTCCCTGTCATTAACAAAGGGTCGGAATAATTAATTGTTTAAAAGGCAAGTGCCAAAGCCAAATGAACCCCGTTCTTGCTTTTTTCCCCTTGCCTGGAATAGCACACAAGTAAACTAGGGCATTTCTTAATCTGTAATGGGGACTTGTAGTCTGTAAATCAGCCCTCTTTATCTCTTTTCAGCCCCTTTCCTCTCTACCTGGGACCAATAATCTGTTATTTTCTCCATTTCTCTTCTCTCCATTCCTTAATAAATTACTGGCCTAACTAAACTGGCATGCACTTAAAATTCATTTTTTGTAGCTTAGCCAGAACTTAGAGAAAGTCCGGCAACACTGCTATGGACAAATAAGCAAGAGGTAAAAATTTCCCATCTCATCCTGTGATATGGAGCAAAAGTGAATTCTTTCAACATGACGCACTTTAAAGACCAATTCCTGAGACACTGCGGTTTCAAAGAGAGAAAGAATTTATTTGCTTACACTTAACAAAGGAGGTCAGTGGCCTACGGGCTCAAAAACTGCCTCCTGGAACTGCAGTAATCTTGATGGTTTCAAAATATCCAGGTTTAGCAGTTTATGCTAATGAGTAATTAGTGTGGGGCTGACTCAGTTACCTTCATTAATAAACATTAAAGGGTTGAACAAGATGGGGGTTGGGTACAAAACTGGGGTGAGTCACAGAGTTATTAAAATCACAAGACAATCATTATCAGAGATCAAGGCATCCAGGGACAGGAGGTTACAGTCAGTTATAAGGTTTTTCTTACGGATATCAAACAGGAGGCTGGAGTGGCTACCATTTCAATAGAATTGTATATATACATGGGTAAGTAAGATCAATCTGAAATAATCATCACAATGGCAGGTTTTTAGATGGAAATGACCATTTACAAAGGGTGTGGTAGATCTAGCCAGTTTGAGTACTTTCAGATATTAATCTTTGACTATTTTATAATATACTTGAAGTAAATGGGATCTATATAATGATTCAGTAAGCATAATTATTTTTGAATTCTTAACCCTTGGTTACACCTGCTTCCATTCACCCCTGGTTATTTATCCATAATGACCTGGATATTATTTTATTTAGCAAACATTTATTTTACTTTTACATTGTGCCAAGAACTTTCCTAGGTAATAAAGATATAATAATGGGAAAAAATAGACCCAGCCTTCATGGGACTTTTATATTAAAAGGCAAATAAATTGTGTATACGTGTGTTTGTGTATGTGTGTTACAATTGGTGATAGATGAGAAAGTTAAAGCAGAATGAAGGGAATAAGTGTGCAGGGGGAGTGAATTGATATGACATTGCCGTTTACATTCTTTGGCTGGAAGTCCTTTCCATGAATAGAGTTATAAAAAAGTATGCAATGGAGATATATGGATGTAATGGGGAGAACATTCAATTCAGATTGAACAGTAAATGCAAAGCCCCAAATTGTGCACATTGCTTGGCATGTGCAAAGAACAACAAAAAAGGTGATGCTGACAGAGCTCAGGAAAGGTACAGAACAGTAGAAGATGAGGTAAGAAGACAAAAGGCTCAAATCATCAAAGATTATATAAGCCTTTGCCAGAGCTTTGACTTTTACTACTCTTGATGTGAAAGGTAATTGAGTTTTCAGAAGGGTCATGAAATGATCTGATTTAACAATTTTACAGAATCACATTGATGCTGTGTTAAGAATAGAGTGTAGAGGGGGCAAGTACTGAGGCAGGGAGATAAGTTAGGTGAGTACTGCAAGAATTCAGGAGAAGAATGATGATAGCTAGGACCATAGTGGTTGCTATGAAAAGGTGACGGACAAATTTTGTTTAAGTTTTTTAAACTTGGGGTGGTAGCAATAATTTGATGAATAGGATGTGAAGTATGAGAAAAAAAGGAGTCAAGGATAAATCCAAAGTTTGTGCCATAGAGAACTGCAAGGAAAGAACTGTCATTCAAACAAGTTACTGCTTTAGTAAATACTTTGGTAGAAGTAGGTTATGGGTGGGAGAGAAATCAGTATTTGAATTTAACATCTGAGATGAGTTTTAAACGTCCTAATGGAGATGTAAATGATACCAAGTGACATATGCAATTCAGGGAAGAGATGACCTTGATATCAATAGTCAAATTGGTGAAGAATCCCAAAAGATAGCTTCAAAAATAAAACTGATGCTATGGAACCTCAAGATTGTCATCCAGTCAATATCGCTACTGAGGTCCCACAAGAGGTCATTGGTTGTAGCACCAAAGCATAGGAAATGGCAAGGCATTTATTGGTGAAAAGAGTTAAATTTTGCCAAATATTTCCCCCTATTAAATGTGCACATAACATATTCAGTTAAAAAGATTGTGGGATTTTAAAAGTTACTTAACATTCAGAAAAACATATAGTCTTTCTTACCAGTTAGTTGGCTTATTTTATGTCTAAGGTTTCTCAACATTAATTCTTCATATTGTAACTAGTAAGAGTCTGGCTGGTATACTGTAATAGTAAGCCAAAGGGGTGCTTGATGCAAAATAACAGAAATCTATTGGCTTTTATAAAAGAGTATTTATTTGGGGTAGAAACTTACAGTTTCCAGGCCATAAAGTATAAGTTACTTCCCTCACCAATGTCTGTTGCCTCGTTTGGAGCAAAATGGCTGCTGATGTCTGCCAAGGGTTCAGGCTTCCTGGGTTCCTCTCATCCCAGGGTTCATTTCTCTCTGGGCTCAGCTGCTCTGCTCTCTCCACAAGGCTAGCTGTCAAACTGTCAGGTGAAAGGATCGTCTTTCTTCTTGGGGCCTCAGCCGTGTCTAACAGATCCTTCTCTCCTTCCTCACGTTTCTTCTTCTCTGTGTGTTTATTACCAGGCTCCAGGATCAAAACTCCAATTTCCTTTCTCTGCGGTACAGTTTTTCTGTGAGTCCCCTCCCACCAAGGGGGTAGGGACTCAATGTCCTACTGACTTGGCCCAATCAAAGCCTTAATCATTATTTAATCAAGTAAAAGTGAAACCTCTGAATCCAATATCTATTTTTGGAATTCATAAACAATATCAAACTGCTATATATACCCAAACTGAAAATTATTTATCATGGCTTGAGAAAACAAAACTTAAAACAAGGGAGTGTTGCATATCAATGGGGAAGAACTCTTTCTGTAAGAAAACAGACATGCTGTTAACTGACAACTAGGCAGTTCCCAGGGATAAGACTCACTTCTTAATAGAGTATGTAGCAAAGTGATGGTTAAGCAGAAGAAAACTCAGGAAGTTTCATTATAGAGAAAGTTCCTACTTGAAATTCCTTGGAAATGGTCGGTACCCTGTGGGAACACTAACCCACCACTGGTGGCTCTCAGTACTGCTGAGAGAGAGGATTATGGGGAAAAGAGGAGAAAATCTTCCACAGTCATCCTTCCCTTAGAAAGGAGTTTTCTCTGGAAGTTCAAATGGTGAGAATAAAAGGCAGATTTTCTCCTCTTGCAAATCTCTAGAGTATAGAAATATTGCCTGAAACTATTACTACCATTAGTATTGTTGTTAAGGAAGGTTCACGTTATATAAGAATATAAGAGAATCTAGTATGTACAAGGGATTTATGGGGAAAGTTAAGTATTTTATTTCATTTATTATTCAAGTGGTATACCTTACATGTCATAAGAAATCTGTTTTTGACCACTGAAATACCTCTTGAGAGCTAAATGGGAGAAGAGAATTCCTCCTTCCTTCTTTCTTCAGAGTGAATTTGCTCTACATTTAATCATTTATTTTAATCATTCATGCATTCAAAAAATATTTGCTGTATACCAGGTAGATGTTAAGCACTACTGTATGCCAACAAAATTAAAATATTTCCTAAAGAGAGATCCTGAGATTTTAAGACATATTAGGATAAAATCCCTGCAAATAGAGCACCCTAGACAGAGAAGACAAGGGGGACAAGAAATCTTTTGCGGGAACATGCATGATGTGATTCTATCAGAGAAAGTGTTTTATTTATTGCAACAGATTCATGAGTGATCTACCACCCATAGCAACTACACCCTCTGCTGTAACAAGCCTAACCTTCATAATTAACAGTGGCAGTGACAGTATTGATACATTCAAATGTTTGTATTTACCATGAGGATCCTGAACACAATAGCAAACATGAAAAATATTATTTTACTACTGTATTAGTCAGATGTGTGTGTGTGTGTATACACTATATGGAGAAAGAGAGGGAGTGGGAGGATGAGTGGGCATATAATAAGGAATTGGCTCACACAACATTTGCTGCTGGCAAGTTCAAACTCCATAGGTCAGGCTGCAAACTGGAAATTCTAATAAAAATAATGTTGAAGTGTTTAGCCCAAACTCCCTAAGGAAACCTAGCTGGATGGAAATTCCAATAAGAACGAATGCTGAAGTTGAGGCAGAAATTCTCTACCTCTGAAACCCTTAGTTCTGGCTTTGAAGACTACCAACTGATTCAATGAAGATACTGCCCACATTGCTAAGAGCAAACTCCTTTATTGATTATAGATGCAATCAAATGATTGTGGATGTAAATCTCTATCTGAGATATACCATCATATTTATAAGTTGGTCAATGTTTGACCAAACAACCAGACATTCTAAGTGCCAAGTTGACAAATGAAATTAGCCATTACAGCTACTCTCCCAGTTCCTTTCCTTTGGAATAATTTCTATATCCCAAAATTTATTTTCTTCTATTATTAGAGTACCCTTAAACTTCATGCCACATTCAGTCTCTCCAAGTAACTACATTGAGGTACCCCCCTTGGCACTCCCTTTCAAAATATTTCTCTTGCACTATTAATTGTTCCTCTTTGGAAACCTTTTCTCTTCCTTAGAATGACTGGTTTAAATAATCAATCATTAAATTAAATTAAATAATTTTAAATATAGTAAAACACTAGTCTGGATGATTACTAAGTCAGCTGGAAACTTTAAAATGAATACAAATATTATATATTCACAACATCAACCTCACTCTCAGAGGATGGAACTTGGAAAATCAAGGATGAAAAAGCTACTCCATATTGTGGACTGGCCCATGAATTGATTTTAGGGAGCATCTGCTTTCCTATTAAGGACTAATGGCAGAATTAAGAGTGCCAGGGTGAAACAGAAAGGAACTTTCTAAAGTTTCTGACTGGGTAGAGCTAATTATAGGGAGAAAATTACACCAAACAAAAGAAGCACAATTCTCCCTCACACTTCTTTTACATTTTCTGACTTCCTTGCCTAGAATAACTTCACTACTTCTGTTGTTTTTGTATTTCAAATTCTAGTTCAATAAGTCTTGTGGAAATAGAGAGGAGGTCAGGAAATTTCTCTAGGCAAAAATGATAGGAATTATGGAGTGGGAGAAAGCTAAGGAGGAAGAAGGGAGGAGTCTGTGGGCATCAGAAAGAGAGAAGTCCTCAAGGAAAAGTTTGCTGAGGACAATGAAAAAATATTCAATTACAATTTTTTGTTACATTTTGATGTTTTCCTTCTATCTTCTCAAATCTCTAGTGAAGTTGGTCACATACACAAATGTGTAAATCTCTTTTAGGAAAATCAAAGAAATGAGGGTCCAACCATGGGGAATCAGTTATTGTGGATAATAGAGTCCCTCTTCTCCTGTCATAAAATCCTTGTCAATTATTAACCCTCTTGGTTTTCTACCAGTGCAAACAGTTGGCCCACAAGTAAGATATAACTCCCCCATAATCTGCTGAGAAATCTCTCCATGGATAATAAAAAATATAGGAATAATTGTGAGGGTATATGTGTGTAGGGGAGAGGGTATCCAAGAAAATGCATAAGATTATAGTGGTTTGTGGTACCAAAGCACTCAGTGACACAAGGTGTTATACTATTGTTGTGTGGAAAGTTGCCCAGCCCTGCTCAGGACTTCCTATTGAGGCACATTCCAGGATGGAAAGAGAAGAAAATTCTTTAACATCTACATACTGGGGCCAAATTTTTATTATAGTGTATGTAATGAATTTTTATAGACTATCTATACAACGTATCACTAAAAGACAAGAAAAAAATGATCAGTTAAAGAAAGATAAAAAAAACTGGAAAATATTAGACAACCTTCAGATCTTCTTATTAAGATATAGTGAAGCTATAAGAAATAAGATATAGATTTCCTAGACAAAATACAGTAATGCAAAATACACTAATGAAATAGGAATACATCTTGCCAATGAGGTAATAGTTGTGATATACGTAGCACTACCTATAAAAACTTGCAAAATAAGTTTTTATACCTCATTTTCTTAGCAGAAAATCCTAGAGAAAATAGTGGAGCATACTTTCAAGAAATGATGCTCATGTTTACATAGAAAATGATGTCATATGGTGAAAAGTAATAGAAATCGATAGCTCTGAGTCAAAACCTGGATTCCTAACATGAGGAAATTTATTGCTTAACATTTATTAACAAATGTATTTTACTTATATTTTCTTCTCTCAGTTGTAGAAGCATAATATATGATTAAAAATATAAAGAGCTATTTTATTAAGAATAAAATAAATACTAAGTTCTAAGACTGTATTGTACTTTTACTGATGTTGTCTGAAGGTTGTCTAATATTTTCCAGTTTTTTTTACCTTTCTTTAACTGATCATTTTTTTCTTGTCTTTTAGTGATACGTTGTATAGATAGTCTATAAAAATTCATTACATACACTATAATAAAAATTTGGCCCCAGTTTGTAGATGTTAAGGCTTATATGAAAATGGACACACACAAATGATAGAGTTAATCTATATAGCTCATGTAAACAAACAAACTGAATTTCTAGCTCCATTTAGAGCCTGGTTTTCACAACAGCATATGTCTTAAGAGGGACCACCCATGAATAAGAGGTCTTTCAAATCTCCTACTTTCTCATTTTAATCCCAGACAGCTGCTTAAATCTCTGCTGATTTCTCTGTCTTACGGTTGTTTTCCTTTGCATGGAAAAACCCAGATATGTCACTAGCTCATACTCAGAATATGAAAATATCACCAAGGAAAAAGTAACTAGAGTCCCACAGCTCACTATAAAAGATTTTCCTCACTCTAGAATTTTATGCCTCTGATTCCTGTTGCTTCCACAGCTCCCTAATGCCTTTACTCTATAATATGTGTAATTTGTTTAGATTACCCATCATTTCCATTAGCACCATTGGTCTGCCATGAACACTCCATCTTACCTAGAAGCAGAAGTCTGATGGCTTAAATTTGATGGAATGCTTACTGTGTCTCCACAAATCTTCATTAAAGTTGACCATACAGGCAGCTTTGAGTAAATGTCTCTGTGAACATCAAGGAGAGGTGACCATGTGCCACATCTGAGAAAGTGGGACATGGTAGATTCATCAGGGATGTTCCTGACATCAGAGGCTCCAGGAAGTGGGGACAGGAAGTTCCCCACCTGTTTCCACAGGCAGCCTAGGACAGGCTCTGGATCCTAGATAATTATCAACCCCCTTAATTTGCTACTAGTGTGAGCAGAAGGCCACAAGTAGGTTGACAAATCTCTCCATGGCCCATAAAAAATCCTATAGGATATTTGTAACCATGTGTGAGGAAGGAGTGGGTATACACAAGAAAAGACTTGAGTGGCCTGTGCCACAAGAGACCCACTAGCATGAGGAATTTTCCCATTGACTACCTGCCAACTCTGGATCAGGAGTGTTTATGGGGCTGAATGCTTGACAAAAAGAAGCAGAAATGCCCATCTTTTTATTATGTTGATGAAGTAGCTGCAGTTTTTAGATAGAATGCAACTACGTTATTTCATGGATGCAATTTTTTTCTTCAGACTTTAAATATATCTAACATTAGATGACTTATAATTGCTGTCATCCCTACGCAGATGTGATATAGTTGTCATTAACCTGCCTCTGTGTGTCAAAAATTATAGAATAGATGTCAGCAGCTTAGATGGAAATTCAGAGAAAATAGTGTAGCATTCTTTTAAGAAATGCTGAATCACCAGTGTTCATGTTGGCAAAGGAGATGGTCATTTGTTGAGAAAACAAAGTTATTGGTGATTCCAAGCTAAAAAGTTGGACTCTGAAAGTAAGGAAATCTTAGTTCTAGAACAACTTAACTAATTTATTTACCTTAAGTTTTCTTATTTATATTGGTACAAGAGTAATATAGAAAGAAAGAACTATTTTAATAAAAAAATAAAAATCATCACTGAAAAAAATTGTGAAATAGTCAAATAGCAGAGTTTTTTTTCTCCCTTCCTTTCTTTCTTTTCATGGTACAAAGAATAATGGTGCACAAATAATAGATGCCATCTGTTTTAGATTGCCAAAGGACTGCCAATGCAAAGTGCCAGAAATTGTTTGGCTTTTATAAAGGGGATTTATTTGAGTTAAATGCTTATAGTTATAAGGCTGTGAAAAGTCCAGCTCAAGACACTGTAAGAGGTGCTTTCTCTTTAAAGTCACTGCCATGTGTTGAAGTAAGATGGCAGGCCATCGCTGCCTGGTCTCTGCTTTCCCCTCCAGATTGTACCATCTCCTGGAGCTCAGCTATGGCAATCAGGTATAGGGCTTGTCTCTTACTGGTCCTCCTCTCTCAGGCTCAGCTGTTCCACTTTATTCCTGAGTTCAGCTGCAATATCAGGCAAATGGTTCATCTCTCCCTGGGCCCCAGCTCTTTGAGCCTCTCCTGTCTCTTACACAGCAGGATCAAATATGGCTGGTGCTCACTTTGCCTATGTGTCTCTGTTTAAATCAGACCCAGCAAGAGGGTGGAGTCTCAACTTGAGTCAGCCTCACTGATGTAGTCCAATTGAAAGGGTCTCACACCCACAGGTTCACAAACAATCTTTCTTTTTGGGGGATTCATAAAACAATTTCAAACTGTCACATCATCTTAGATTCAGCCCTTGGCCTGTCAAGCTTAAAGCTTATCTAGAAGTGCTAAGGAAGATAGTGGGAAAGATTTAACAACCCTGACCCCATGAGCAAACAGGTTCAATATCTACCCTCATCCACACTCTTCACAAAAAGCAGAAACCTTTGCATCAGGACCCAAAGGAGTCAAAATGATAATGTAATGATACTTCTGTATATGTGTAAGTGGGTAGATTGGGCCCACATACAAAGCCCAAAGCTTCAGTCTGGTTGCTGGCCGGGTTTAACCTCTTATGCTAAAAATATTGTGGCATTGCCTGCTCTTCAACCTTCAGTTTCCCAATGCCTACTGGAGAATCTCTGTGATGCATAGAAGTTTTGCCTGGCACAGTGAAACCATATCTAGAGAAGGCTGCAGTAGAGCTGAGATTTAAAACTCCTACCCTACAGCTCAATGGACTCATCCAAGTCACCTGGTGAGGAGACAACGATGGGCAATGGCCATCCCAGGGAATGGAGAAGGCCTGCATCTGCAGGCAGGATCATCCCACCCACCATATCCATGGGATATAAGCCCTCTCTCACTTGGAGTTGGAGTGGACATCACCATCCCAGTCGCCTCTGGATTGGGGGAAGAACTATGGACTAGAGTGGACTTGATGGTATTCTCTTGCTCACATATGGTGATTCTTGCAATGCAAGAAATTATAACAATGAGGTGGAGCCAGTGGCCACTTGACAGTTTTTGGGTAGGGAGGGGATGAGCAGTTGAAATACAGGGGCTTCTTTGGGAGTTGGAGGTTGTCCTGAGTACTGTTGTGGCAATGGATGTAGGCCATTTTAAATCAGCACACACCACTCAGAACTGAGTGGGAGAGAGTGTGGTCTACAGTGTGAACTGTGGTCTATGGTTGGTGGCAAGGCTCCAGGATGTGTAAGTTCATTGAGGGTGGTGGGCCACACTGTGGGAGATGTTTGTGTGGGATGTGGTGGGAGGTGTGGGAGGTGGGCAACATGGGAATCCCAGTGGGTTCCATGTAATATTTTAGGTAATCTAAGCACCTCTTAAAATATATGTATATATATATATATATATACATATAAATAACATTTTTGTAAGCAAATACACATATATGCACATATATTTATATATCATTTTGCAAATGTTTGTATGTATTGTGAGAATTTTGATTTTTACCCATAATAAAAAAAAAAAGAAAAAAAAATATTCTATGGGGAATAATGTGTAACATTCCCTATATCTATGAACCTGAACATCATTCACCACCAACTGGAAGATAGGAGTGTAGAGCTTTGAATCAGAGGTGAAGGTTGCAGAACTGGATATTGTAGAGTAGACCAGGCTTCTTTACCTCATAACTTATTCCAACTCCAGGCCACTTTTAGCTAACTAGTTCACCTATAGAGGGCTTCATAAAACTGGAAGCTAAGCTTCTAGGAGAAAGCAATAACATCACATTACATCACATAAAGCATAACATAACATATACACCCCTGAAGGGAGAAAAAATTTTTCCTCACACTTACATTATCTCTAGGACACAATGGAAAAAAGATCCTCATTGTTCACTGCGATTTTGTTTATGGGATCAACCACCCTCAGGAAACAAAGACTATCAGGAAGATTCAGTGGCATAATGAATGTATTTTGTCTTCACTACATCATATTAGTAATTTCAGAGCCACCCTTTGCAGTTTCCACAAAAGGTTACTAGTGGAAAAGACTAGCTGCTTGTTTTAGTTTCCTGGCTTCCAAAGCAAACACTATGAAAATGTTCTATTCATAAGAGCTCAAACCAACAAGAATGGTTTAAGTTTAAGAACACATTTTTGGGGGAGCACATAGCTCCAAATCACTACACTGGTTGAAAAACTATTACTAACTAGCTGACACTATAGTTACAATTGGGAAATATTTTTTCTTCAGAAATATATTGGGAAAATCCTTAAAGGTAGTGACGAGACTCTGAAAAGACAAGTTTGAAGCAGACAGAAAGATAACCCGTAGAATTACATTAAATAAAATCAATCTGGTGGTGAAGAAAAGCAGAGAAAAGAGAAGGGATGGGAAATAATGGTAGATAAAACCTAGAAAAATATGGTATCAAAGAACTTATGGAGAATAGTGGCCAATAAACTTTTAAAACTAAGCTTTTTAATATTTAAATGTACGTTTTGCTGTTTTAATGTAAATTACCACACTGATTTTTCCAGACTTAAAATAAAAGCAGTTATCGGGGAACAGATGTGGCTCAAGCAGTTGAGTGCCTGGCTTTCCACATGGGAGGTCCCAAGTTCGGTTCCCAGTACTTCCTAAAAAACAAACAAAAATAATAAAGCAAATGAAAAAATCAACTGAGGGTATCCGATGTGGCTCAATGGTTGAGCGTCGACTTCTCCCATACGAGGTCCCGAGTTCAATCCCTGGCCCTGTACCTCAAAAAGAAAAAAAAAAAAAAAATTAAAAAATTAAATAAAAGCAATTATATAAGTTGGTTTTGTTTTGTGTTTCTTTGCTTGTTATTTTGATGGTGGTGTGTAAATCAAGTAAAGTAGGACATTTTATGTTTAGAACAGTGTGATATATTTCAAGCATAAAATTTACTAAATTTTAGGTCACTTACTCTTTTACTTTTTCTTTAAGACAATTGAGTTTTCAGTAAAGGAAGTTCTGAGAAGTGCAACAATATGGAATTATTTTTTAATTTTAATATAAAATCTTCTAATTTATCTATTTCAAATTTTATTCTACTTACTATGAAATTTAAAGTAATTCAAGACAAGCATATTCGTTTATTTTTTCTTCCCTCGTACATGGGAAGCAGACGCTCAGCCACTTGAGCTACATCTGCTCCTGTGACAAACATATCATTATAAAATTTTCCCAGAATATTTCCCATTATCTGTTCAAAATTTTTGACCTTTTGATAAATTCACCATTTTATCTAATAGAAGCATCACGAATTTTGAGCATTTTATTTTTAAAAATATTATAAGCTTTAAAAAAATAGAAACTGAAGTTATAGCTATAGAAACCTAGCTAATTCCTAAGTACCTCTAAATTTCAATAGCAAAAATTCTTTTACACGTTCTTTTCATCAGTTATCTCAAGTGACAGGCAAGCAAAACAAAAGAAAATAAAATTTCACAAAATTATAATAAAATTATTCCAATGTTTCATCTCAAAAAACATTCATTGAAAAATCATTAAAAAGCAATGAGTTACACCTACTGTTTATCTAATGGAGATTTTGCTTTAGTGTTGATAACAATAAAGAATAAATGATTCTAGTAATTTTAAAACATTGCTTACTCTTCTTTTGGGGTCATACAATTCACTTTTCCTCTTATGGGTATTGTTAAATTACATCCCCCTCATTTGTTCTTTTCTCTCTTGCAATTTGGAGCCAGTTCCCCTTCTCCAAGTGTAGTAGAGATATCAGGACTGACAGTTCATTCTTTTCATACCAGTTAGTAGCAGGATTCTAAAATTTATCAGTTTGAAAGGAATTCCTTTAAGGCCAACATTTACAAACACTTCATGAATACATTTACTGTGAGGAAGTGAAGCTTCCTGTAAAGGTACTGGAACTAGGTACAGAGAATCTTTTTACCATTGTTTCACAATAGGTCCATAATTGCAATTAAGTCATTTCATTTTCATTTCCATCTCTCTCTCTCTCTCTCTCTCTCTCTCTCTCTCTCTCTCTCTCTTTCTCTCTCTCTCTCTGTCTGTCTGTCTAACCAGGGGTCTGTGAGCTTGAATTGAAATTCAAGAAAACATTCTTGTGGGGATGTGTTGGTGCGGGTGTGTATTTATTAAATAATACACAGTATAGTGTGGGCTTAGTAAGGGGTCTGTGGTTTTCATCTGACTGGCGAAAGGATCCATGGAACAAAAAAGGTTAAGAACCCCTTAACCTTTTTATAATAAACAATAATAAGATTCTAATATATTTATTGGCCAGCAGAAGTACAGCAAAATAATATTTTGCTGACCAGATTTAAAGAAACAAAATACTGGCCAGTTTTAAAGAAACAAAATTTTACAGTTCATGGAAAGATAATTATTTCGAACCTTATAAAAGACTCTACTCACCAAAATTTACCTTTTTAAAATAGCCATGAACTCACTGAAAGAGAGAGCTGTGTACCTGGCATCAAGAATTTGCCTTTAAGTTCTAATTCCACCACTTACAAGTTTGTGTGACCTTGGGCAATTTATGTAACTTATCTAAATGTATGTTTTCTCAACTACAAAATGAAAATACTCACAGGTTATAATGAACTTTAAATGAAAAGGTATGTCAGCTTTGTAAAGACATCTCAAATGTAGAAATATGTTTCAGAGTTGATTTATTTTGCTGAAAGATGACATCCGGGCACACAAACAACCCAAGGATATACGTGAAGATTCAGATTTGGATCACATGTGCTAGGAAAATGCCATTTTGAAAGCAAGTACAATGACAGCTTTCTGGCCTGAATAGTCCTAGAGCTCTGAAAATCTGCTATGGGTGGGAAAAAAGTTCTGATACTTCTAAGGCCCATATTCTCTTCAAGGAATTTTGCCCAGACTGCAATTCTCTACAATTCTGTAGCCTCTTCTCTTCTTGGAAATGTCCTGGTGAACCCCTTAGGCTAAGATGACAGAAGTAGTCTGTCTTGGTGACTTTTCCAGAAACTCATAATCAATATATATTGCTTCAGTGTATTGTATCTCGGGGTCAGGACTATCAAGTATTTTTTTTTTTTTTTTTCTATTTTTTA
Organism: Tolypeutes matacus; assembly: GCA_026826555.1. Classification (NCBI taxonomy): domain Eukaryota; kingdom Metazoa; phylum Chordata; class Mammalia; order Cingulata; family Chlamyphoridae; genus Tolypeutes; species Tolypeutes matacus. The sequence continues at coordinate 28,007,063 of JAKSZT010054416.1, forward strand.
CTACCCAAATTTGAGAATACAGATATTAACCCACAGGACACATTTTAATTTTCAATTGTGTTTTATTCACCTAAATGAGAGTACTTTGAATGTTTCACTCCTCTGAAAACAAACCAGATAAGGGAAAAAAACAGTTTTCTAACCAGGCCTGCTCATATCTGGAATGATAAGACTGTTTATGTAATAGAAAGAAAAGAAAAGAAAAGAAAAGAAAAGAAAAGAAAAGAAAAGAAA